>CAUYQV010184259.1:0-28687 GCA_963574575.1 Galagoides demidoff
GGTTGCTATTAGCTGTGATGCCATGGCACTCTACCCAGGGGGATAGCTTGAGGCTCCTTCTCAAAAAAAAAAAAAAAAAAAGGTTATTGTTAAAATTTCATTAATATCTAAAAAATTTTTAAATATTTTATTTTAATTGAAAATTTTTACAATTTTTTTATTTTTTAATGCAATTGTAAAAATAACCTTTTTTTTTTTTTTTTTTTTGAGAAGGAGCCTCAAGCTATCCCCCTGGGTAGAGTGCCATGGCATCACAGCTAATAGCAACCTCAAACTCCTGGGCTCAAGCGAGTCTCCTGCCTCCGCCTCCCAAGTAGCTGGGACCACAGGCGCCGGCCACAACGCCCGGCCATTTTTTGGTTGCAGCTATCATTGTTGTTTGGCGGGCCCGGGCTGGGGATTCGAACCCACCACCTTAGGTGTACGTGGCTGGCGCCCCAGCCTATTGAGCCACAGGTGCCGAGCCAGAATCTGCAATTTCTAATTTCAAGATATTTGGCCCTTTAAATTTCTAGGGCATTAAAAATACAACAGAATTTCTAGCCTCTTGGTACTTATTCTTTCTTCTTCCCCTTTTCATTTTCTGGTAAGACTGATAGTGGAACATTGCAATTTTTAGCTAGCTCATCTCAGTTTTCTTCACTGTGCAAAGTTCATAAAGGTAGGCACTGTGTCTATCATGCTTGTTCTCTATCTCCAATGCCAAACAGTGCAATACACTCAATGGGCATTTCCAATGGATGATATTTGGTAAAGGGATATGAAAAAAGGCCTGTACTGGAGTAGTGGGGTACAGTCAAGCTGGTATAAATACAGATGTGAAAATCCCAGTTTCTCTAATCACAGGTGCAATCCACAGCAAGTTGTTTCACAAAACTTTTTTTTGTAAAGTAAGAATAATGCCTCGACTTCTTTGCCTTTTCTTTGTTGAGACAATGAAGGCCCCACTGGTGGGTATCTTGCTCTGTAAGCCTGTACCTTGCTATTACTCTGTAAGCCTTTCTCTTTTTCTTTTCTTTTTTTTTTTTTTAAGACAGAGCCTCAAGCTGTTCCCCTGGGTAGAGTGCTGTCGCATCACAGCTCACAGCAATATTCAACTCCTGGGCTTAAGTGAGTCTCCTGCCTCAGCCTCCCAAGTAGCTGGGACCACAGGCGCCTGCTACAACACCTAGCTATTTTTTTGGTTGCAGCCTTCATTGTTGTTTTGTGGGCCTGGGCTGGATTCGAACCCACCACCTTAGGTGTATGTGGCTGGTGCCTTAGCCGCTTGAGCCACAGGTACCAAGCCCTTTCTCTTTTTCAATAAACTTTGTTTCATGCTTGCCTTAAGGGAAAAAAAAAAGATGAAAATATTTCAAATTGTATATAAAACCAGCACATTGTACCCCATGACTGCATTAATGTACACAGGTATCATCAAAAATAAATAAATAAAAAAGGAATAATGCCTATTTTATAAGGATTATGAGAATATAGCAAGATAGTATTTTATTAAAACAACTACTGAATGTATAGAATTTCCAGGTACTGTGTTTCAAAATAATGTGCTTTAAGGCTGGGAACCATGGCTTATGCCTGTAATCCTAGCACTTGGGAGGCAGAGGCAGGTGGCTTGCCTGACCTCACCTGTTGGAGACCAGCCTGAGCCAGAGCGGGACCTCATCTCAAAAAATAGCTGGGCTTTGTGGCAGGTGCCTGTAATCCCAGCTACTCAGGAGGCTGAGGCAAGAGAATCGCTTGAGCCCAAGAGTTTGAGGTTGCTGTGAGCTGTGACACCAGAGCCCTCTACCAAGGGTGACAAAGTGAGACTCTGTCTCAAAAAAAAAAAAAAAAAAAGTAAAAAATAAAAATAAAATAAAATAAATAAAAATAAAAAAGGGCTTTAAAAATTGAGTCAAATACTTCTTTCTGTAAGAAATTTCCAATACAAGTCACAGAAAATCTTATGGGTGTTCAAAGTTGGAAGTGATGCCCTGTGTTTGAATGAATCAGGAAAGAAAGTGGCATATGAAAGGGTCCTTCAGGGATAGTTAGGATTTCAACAATTAAAATGGGTAGGCACGTTTGGGTTAAACAAAGAGAACATAAGCAGGGAGGTAAAAAGGTGCTGGATGTGACTGAAGAAAAGCCAGTTGCTCCTGGATTAAACTAGGAAAGTGGTGAGAGATGAGCAAGAAATGTGGGGTGGTGCCATATTGGTAATGTCAGATTCTTTAATCTGAGAAACTCCTGCTGATTTGGGCTTATGACATAATAGGAAGATGACAGTAGCAGTAGTGCAGGACAGGTGGGAAGGTGGAAGTGCTTAAGAGTGGGAAAACCAGTTAAGAGAGGTTATTATAATATTTGAGGTAAGACATAAAGGCTTGGACTAGGCGGAGGGAAGCGCAAATGCCAAGGATCCAAGAGAGGCACATCTCAGAGAGAATCCCCAGAAAGCCAAGAATGCCCCCACAGGAGAGAGAGATGCGGGTAGCTGGAGCCATTTACTCTAATGGGTAAGCCACAGGAAGGTTTTGGTCTGGCCTTTAGACATGGGTTATTTGGAGTTGCACCTCGCTGCCACCTTCCATTTTTTATATTCCTCTTTTGGGGGGGGGGTCACCTGCACTTTCTTCCATCTCTACCCATTAGTAACTGTGCGTTACTATTCATCGACCTGACCTTGAATTTATCCTCACACTCTAATTCTGCTTCGTACCACTGCCTCCCACAGTTCTTTCACAGCCTGTACAACCGCAGGTCAGGTCCTGGGGCTGTGGGACACTCCACCCGCCCGGTCCCCTATCGGCTTCGCCTAGACCGCTTCCATGCTTGCGCCCCCACGGCTTTTGGACCAATAGGCAGGCTCTAGTGGTGGGACTCGACTAGCTATTGGCTGGCCATACCATGGTGAGAGATGGTGCGGTGCGGGTTCCTTGCCTGGGTGAGGGTTGTGGGCGGTTGTTAAGGAGACCGTTCGTGACGTGGCGCCGTCAGGCTGAGCCTCTCTCATATGATTGGCTGGACGATCGGACGATCCTCTCTTATTGGTGGCAGGCTCGCCCAGCTCCGGGCGTGCGTAAGGCGAGGGTTCCTTCCGCTCCCCGTCTCCGTTGACTGGAGACAGGCGTAAGAGCCGACGCTCAGGTTGGGTGTCCTCTAATGAGATCCGGAGGTGAGGGCGGTGGTCACCGAATGGGTCCGGGGCAGCTGGGAGCGGGGCGGCGGTGGCTGGGAGTGGGATTTGTGTGTGTTGGGGCCAGTCCTCCGGCTACACCCGGCACTGGCTAGTGGCTGCCGGCGGCTTCTGCGGACCTGGCGGTGGCTGCAGTTGCGCTTTGCCGGTGTGGCGGCCCAGTCCCTCAGGGACCTGGAGGAAACGTCCTTGATGCCTGGCAGGCGACCGCTCAGCAGCCCCCCGCGGGGACCAGGATGGGCCTGGGGGGCTGGCGGTGGTCGGTCATCTTCGTGCCTGTGGCCACCATCGGTGGACCTCGGGGCGTAGCCGCATTGGCTGGCTCTGTTGGAAGTAGGCAGTGCTGACTGCGTGGTCGCCGTCGTCGGGCGGGAGAGCATCCAGCAGGGTGTCTTCGGAGGCCCCTGATTCGAGAAATGCTGGGGTCGGCCGGGCCCGCAGTGCTCGGAGCAGCCCGGAGAAGCGTCTGTGGGGTTCCGGCTTTCACACCCAGGCGCTGCTGTTCGTCATCACCTTTCATTTAAGTGTCTGGAAAGATCGCTAAATGCTGCTAAGGCAGAGCCCTAAAAGTACCGAGGATGGGTGATGTGTCCCTTTAATCCCATGAGAATGAGCTGCGAGGATGCGGAGCTCAATGCAGAGACTCACACAAGGACTCGGAGGATCTTTCTTTTCTTTCTTTTGTAAGAGGAGTAGTCAACTTGGTGCTGATGTCCTTTAGTTTAGGCGAGGAAAAACGTTCCTTGGAGGTTCAAATACCGAACGGTTAATTTCTGCGGTCGGAGTGGTTTGATGTACTCCATCTTAAAGTGGTCCTTTGAAATAGGAGAATATGCCTTTTTAGACTTGCTCCAGCAAAGTCATGGGAAAAATCTGTTTCTGGGCCATACTAAGTAATTGTGCATGCTTTCAGCACCTCACAAGGTAGAGAATGTATTCTTTTGTTTGTTTACTTGTGAATTTCTTTTCCTCTTCGTGCAATGAAAGGCATTTTGTGACTGTAATCTAGAAAGAGCCTGAAGTGTACTATGGAAATAGACTGGATTTTGCAGGCCTTCTTTTTGTAGTATCTTTTGAGAACTTACGAAAAATTTGGCAATAAGGGCAAAAGGAAATTTGTAACATGAAGGATAAAAAAACTACATAGATTACAGCACTAACATGAAAATTGATCCATGGCATAGCCATTTCAAGATAAAGAATGTGTGTTAGTATGCGTTTGTGTGTGTACACACTCTTACTTTTTTATGATCTGGTTTCTAGACTATGGGTGCCCACTTTATGGCATCAATATCTACTTAGGTTGACTCTTGAAATTGCCAATATTTAAAATCAGACTTTTTTACCTACAAAATTATCAGTTACGTATGGTTCCCCTTGATTGTCTTTGCCAGAGAACTTTAGAGCTCTAGAGTGAGCTTCATGAGTGAATGGAGGAGATGAGACTTGCAAACTGGTAGAATGTAGTAGAACTGGTTATAGAACCCAGGATTCCTGATTTCCATGCAAGGTTCTTCCCCCCAACCCCCAGAATACTGGGTTGAGTAGCAGAATGCTAGATCCTGTTAAAAATAATTGTGGTATAAGACGTGGTTCTTTCCTTTAAAGAAGCAAAATGTACCCATTAATTAATTTGAGAGCAGTTCAAGATAGTATATAATCAAATACTGGATTGTGTAACATAGGAGGAATGCTAAATGATAGGAAAGAATCCTAGCAGGGATGCCAAAACATCCTGGTCTGTAGTTGGCCATAGTAGGTGGTTTCTGTGGCAGATTGGATTAGAGTTTAAGAATTCTAGTGAATTGAAATTATCCATTCTTTCAAAGAATCTGTGAAATGTTTGTGGCAAACTTAGTCTGAATAAGCAAGGCATGCATTGCCTGTTTACCTTGTTTTCTGTAAGTAAAATTTATTTCTATTGCAGCATGGCATAAATACTGTCAATTGAATTTGTAAGAGCTATCCTGTAGCTTGCTAGTGCCACTTGAAACTGCTGATGAAGGTGGATTCTATGGCATGTAAACGCTTTGCATCATCACAGGGCAATGGGGAGGGTGCTCATGAGAAATGAGGTTATTTATAATTATGGGTACTTTTGACACACCCTCACAAGATTGCTTGGTTTGTATTTCCAAATAGGTGTGGTTTTCTGTGTTTGGGATGGTTGAGGGGATCATGTGTAATTTTTTTCTTGAATGTTGCAAAGATGACTTTATACCTAGGATATAATGTCTCAGGATTGAAGTCTTTTGAGGGAAAGGTGTGTAGTGTATAATTAGGGATTAATCAGGCTAAACCAATTAGTGAACAAATTTGGGGTACCTTCCTGGTTACAGCTCATACTTTAATTTGGCTGAATTAATTTATTTTTTAACTTAAATTTTTTAATAATTCTTAATTTCTATTTTCTTTACAAAATTAGAGAAGGGATGAATTAACTTTTTAATAGTGTTGAATATTATTGACTTATAGGGAGCAATCTCTGTTGAGGGGTTTTGAGGTGGCAGTGGGGATTAGAAATAATTTTGACTTCATTTTCAAATGTAATGTAATTACATTTTCAATTAACATAATTAATTGACTTTTTGGAATGTTGATGCTAGTTGAGTCTTAAGACCAGCTTGTAGAATTTTGTTATAAATATAAGAAAGAATTTATAGTATAGACTATCATCATGAAAATCCAGCCTTTTAATGAGGTTTTGGTTATAATTGGGTAGGGTTCAAATCTAAGCTAAGGGGATCATATGTTAATGCATCCTTTTCTCTCTAATTTTATAAAAGAAAATAGAAATTATGAATTATAAAAAAATTGAAATTAAAAAAAGTTAATTTAGCAGAATTAAAATTTGAGCTACAACCAGGAAGGAACCCTATATTTGTTCACTGATTGGTTTAGCATGATTAATCCCTAATTATACACTAGACACGTTTTCCCTCAAAAGATTTCATGGTGATATTGCAAGTTCGGAAACATTATATCCTAGGTGTAAATTCACCTTTGCAACATTCAAGAAAAAAAATTAAAGCTCTCCAATACAACCTTCCTAATACCACTGTAGTAATGAAAATTATTTTATGGTTGGGGGTCACCACAACATGAGGAACTGTATTAAAGGGTGGCAGCATTGGGAAGGTTGAGAACCACTGCTTTAAGTCTAAGGGACCCTGCTACTTTAATAGAAAGTATTTTGTTGTTGTTCATTTTCTACAAATGCTCCAAAATCTGAAATGATGCTCAAAGGAAATGCTCATTGGAGCATTTTCCATTTTGGATTTTTGTGTTAGGGATTACCAGTAAAGGTAATGCAAATAGTTTGAAAGAAAAAAAGATCCTAAATCTGAAACACTTTTGGTCTTAAGCATTGCAGACTAAAGATACTCAAGCTGTATGGATAATGTTTCTCTATTTTCCCCATTAATGTGTTTCTTGAAAGTTCTGCATTTGGACTTGAACTGGAGGGCATGGATTACATCTGTATCTAGGTACCTTTAAAAAAAGTCATCTTTAGGTCTGTTTCAAGTTGTGTCAATAAAATGCATGGTGCTATATTTTAAGAATTTGTTTTTAGTTCAGCTGGTTTATGTTGAGCAATGCTATACATGAGTGTAAGATGCTAGAGGGTAAAATAATGAGTAAGACTCAGGATGGAAGGTTGAAAAAGTGTGAACAATCATAGGCAGATGCATGCCATGTTTATATCCCTTAGTAACTGCTAGCCTTTTAAAATTGTGACCTGCAGTAAGAAATACATGTTATATTGGAAGCCAAAACACACACACACACAATTTCATTTAACTTAAAGTTTCAAGAAATGCCACTTACCCATAATGCATCTTACCAAACAGCTATATTTTATATTATTTTCTATTTTATTAAACGATGTTTGTTCTTATCCACAAAATTGATTTCATGACCTGATTAATTCCGTGAAGGGTTGTGACCTGCAGTTTGAAAACCAGTTATAAAGCTAATGGCCTAGTATGGTTGAAATGCAGAGAATGTGAAATGATGCCGGTGACAAGTGACAGTTGATAGTTGCTTTGGCTTCTAAAAACTATTTGTTTTTTCTTCCTTTCTTTCTTTCTTTTTTTTTTTTTTCTTTGGCCAGGGTTGGGTTTGAACCCACTACCTCCAGTATCTGGGGCCCGTGCCCTACTCCTTTGAGCCATAGGCGCCTCCCAAATTTGTTTCTTCTTTAACCCTTTAGACAGATTAATCCTTTTTCTTTTACTTAATTGGTTTGCCTTTTTATATTCCCTCTTCAATAGATGACTCACTTTTCTTAGTTACTAATAAATATGAGATTCATTTGAATTCTTGCTAAAGTGGCAATCAGTGGGCTTTTTACATCTTAATTTTAATTAATTTTATGGGTTATCATTATAATATGCTTTATGATAGGCATTAATTTTAGTGCAAAAAGTAGGATTTGCAAGTTCCTTTGTGAGGCCAAAGATTATATAAGATTTTTTCAAAATTAGAATATCAAATTATTATTATAATATTTAAAAAGCAAATAGGAAATTTAGTCATGATAGTCACTAAAACAGAATCTTCTATATATTCTGCTGGGAATTCTTTGAATGCTATAGACATGCTTCAGCCATCATCCTTTTTTTCTACTACTGTTCTGGCTTCTAATTAGCTGTAAAAGTTTGGGGCTTCTAATTAGCTGTAAAAGTTTGGGAGCTTTTCACATCTAACTCTTTTTCCATTGATCTCCTAACCCTATTGTTGATGATTGTGCTAGAAGAAAAGCAGCCAATGCAGCAAAATCCTTACCCCTTTTTATTAACATAGAAACTTCTATCAGAAAAGATTTTTCTCTGATGGCAGCAACATGAGGAACGTTTATTAAATGTGAGTTTGCTAGTAATGTTAAGCCATACATTTAACAGAATGAGAAAATGTAGTTAGTTCTTCCTTTTAGGGGCTTATAAACCAACATGATTTAACAGGAAAACCCTTAATAAGTAGATTCTGGCTGGGCCTGGCGTTTCATGTCTGCAATCCTAGCACTATGAAGGATAAGGCAGGAAGATTGCTTGAGGTCAGGAATTCATGACCAGCCTGAGCAAGAGCAAGACTATGTCTCTACCAGAAAAAGAAAACTTAGTATTTTCCAGAATTATAAGGAACACTATCAAACAGTCCTATATATAGGAAACTGTGCATATAAAACAGGGTTTACAGCACGATTTTCCATAAAATCTTTTCTTAAAAATACATCGAGTCATATACCAAGTTTTCACACTTGACATTCTTTCCAGGATCCAAGGATTCTGTCACTGCAATGTTGTCAAGACTTTTCCGAATGCATGGCCTCTTTGTGGCCTCCCATCCCTGGGAAGTCATAGTGGGGACAGTGACACTGACCATCTGTATGATGTCCATGAACATGTTCACTGGCAACGACAAGATCTGTGGTTGGAATTACGAGTGTCCAAAGTTTGAAGAGGTTAGTGATATTTATTTTTTTGTTGACTAAAGTACATTAAATTTTTAGTTTCTCAAGACACCTTATGTGGTCCTTTTATAGAGACATATAATTTAAAAAAGTTATGAGTAAAATCTTTATTCACGAACTTATCTTAAATTTCCCTTTACTTACATGATATGTAAACATACTGGAAATACTTTCTGTTGCCTTTTCTATACAAATGGGTGCAATTGAGAACTGCAGCCTTTATAAGTGACTAATAGTCAAAAATGATTGTGATGATGTATTGGCTTATAGTGGCTTTTTAAAAAATTGGATTTAATTTTTTATTTGTATGTTTGATATTTTTGTTGTACTTATAGTTTGCCTACATTTATATTCTCTTGACACCATATAAACTAATGACACACAAAATAAAAAATTTTTATTTTTGATTGCTTGTTTTAAAATTCAAAGCTATTGGAGTTTTCTTTTCTGTTTCCCTATAGGATGTTTTGAGCAGTGACATTATAATTCTGACAATAACACGATGCATAGCAATCCTATATATTTACTTCCAGTTTCAGAATCTACGTCAACTTGGATCAAAATATATTTTGGGTAATACTTTTATATATTTAACTTCTTTGTGTGCCATCAGATTTTTGTTTTACTGTGGAGAGAAACGTATTTGTTCAAATCATGTTTAGAAATAATGTATATTGCTGGAAGTGTGCTGAGTGCATTTGATAGTTTCCTCTTCTTATTATTGACATTTAATAATCTGGAAAAAATTATATTCTTTATCTTGGAATATTATGAGAGACTGTTAGCTGTGTAATAAAGAATAACGATTTTTCAATATTGAATTTTGTCATCTTAGGTATTGCTGGTCTCTTCACGATTTTCTCAAGCTTTGTATTCAGTACAGTTGTCATTCACTTCTTAGACAAAGAATTGACAGGCTTGAAGTAAGTATTTAGAACCTAACTATGCTTTCTTTCAAAATATCTTTTCAGGAGCTTTTCTTTTCCATCCTATAAAAGTATTACTAATATACAAAATTTCAAACATTTAGAAAATAAGGGGAAATTTTTCATATAATTTTACTGTTAGCTTATTTTAATCACTTGACATTTTGGTATATATCTTCTTACTTTTTTATACTTAAGGAAACTTTCTGAGATCTTACTGAATATCCTTTTTTGTGATTTCTTTGTGCCTAACAATAGTTTTATCACCATCTTTCCATGTCCCTACTGTTAAACTGAATTGTTTGCAGTGGTTTTATGTATTCGTCTGTCTGAATATTTTGTAGTTTGTTAATACTGTAATGTTAAATTGTTGGGTCAGTTAATTTTCTCCATTAATAACAATTTTAAGCATATTAATATTTTTAATGCCAATATTAAGCATATTTTTGTAGCTACATTTTAGTTCATAATTATTTTCTTAGGATACATTTCTAGAAGAAGGGCAGAGTTTTCATTTTCTTAATACTTTGCTTTTTTAGAACTGTTTAATACTATTACTGCCAATTTACTCTTCAGAAAGTTTGTTTAGTTTATCTTCATCTTGATGAAAACATTTTTTAACATATTCCACTTTAATTTATTCCTGTCTAATTCATGGAGACATTTTTTTATTAAGGGTGATATTTTCTATAAAATTATCAAAAGGTGTTTGAGTGTACATATATATACTTTTCTTTTTGGAGACATAGTCTTACTCTGTCACCCTGAGTACAGTTCAGTGATACATCATCTTAGCTCACTGCAACCTTAAACTCTTGGGCTCAAGTGATCCCCCTGCCTCAGCCTCCTAAGTAGCTGGGACTATAGGTGCCTGACACAACACCCAGTTAATTTTTCTCTTTTTAGTAGAAATAGGGGTCTCACTCTTGATCAGGCTGGTTTTGAACTCCTTAAGCAGTCCCACCTCTGCCTCTCAGAGTGGTAGGATTACAGGCCACTATGCCTGGCCTACATTTCAAAATTTAAAAATATTTTTGGGTGGTGCCTGTGGCTCAGTGAGTAGGGCGCCGGCCCCATATACGGAGGGCAGCAGGTTCAAACCTGGCCCCCGTCAAAAAAATAGCCAGGTGTTGTGGTGGGCGCCTGTAGTCCCAGCTACTCTGGAGGCTGAGGCAAGATAATTGCCTAAGCCTGAGAGCTGGAGGTTGCTGTGAGCTGTGATGCCACGTCACTCTACCAAGGATGACAAAATCTCTAAAAATAAATAAATAAATAAAAATATTTTTAACAAATACTTTGAGTAATTATTATGTTTAGCTTTGAGGATGTCAAAGAAGTACAGACTACACCTTGTAGTCTACAAAAAGGTATCCATAATACTGGATCATACAACATATGGGGGAATAAGTTTTGTTTTAAAAGGATGGTTCTTTAAATCATATTTTTTCCCACTAAATGTGGCTTAATCATCTTGTTTTTTTCCAGTGAAGCTTTGCCCTTTTTCCTACTTCTGATTGATCTTTCCAGAGCAAGTGCATTAGCAAAGTTTGCCCTCAGTTCTAACTCACAGGTAAGTATTATTCAGAAGATAAGAAGGTGAATAGCATTCCTTTTGTCAGTTTCTTCACATTAATGGGAAGATTCAGATATTGTATACAATTTTTGTTTTAATTCTCAAGTCCAAATATTGGTCTTTATAAGTGCCCCAGGAACAGCGGCATTTATTGAACAATTCAAGTATAATACCATAGCTACTGGAGTTTTAAATTTGTCCTCGTTTTCTTTTTTTGAAGGGTTTCAGGAATTATGATAATATGACTTGGGTAAATATGAGTACCTATTGAAACACATCAAAAATCAAGACAGGATCTAATGGAAGAGAGCCCCAGAGTATTTTATTTTTAACCCCTTGGATTAACACTACCATTATTTCCCATCTTTAGTTTCATATTGATGTTCATTGTCATGTTAAAGAACCTAACATTTTTAACAATCTTGTGTCAGAGTGTCTTATGTATAAATTTTTTGCTGGATTTCTGCCTTGATTATGTGTTTGATAAAAATTTCCAACTAATAACCGGGCATTGTCGTGGGCTCCTGTAGTCCCAGCTACTCGGGAGTCTGAGGCAAGAGAATTGTTCAAGCCCAAGAGTTTGACATTGCTGTGAGTTGTGATGCCATGGCACTCTACCAAGGGCGACATAGTGAGACTCTGTCTTAAAAAAAAAAAAAAATTCCCAACTAAGCTGTTACCAGTGGTAGGCAAAATATAAAATGTTAATGGGATTTAAATGACAGGATTAACGTACCACCTCAAAGGAATATTCTCAAGAAATAGCTCATTTGATGGAAAAAGAAGCAGGATCACTATGTGCTCTTTTATAATCCTCTACATCTCACTATACTTTGTATCTTGAACACCTGTCTTACCTTATTGTATGTTTTATTATTCTTTGAATAGTAAATGAGATTTTAGTAGAAACCCTGTCACTAACTTTCTTAAAAGTTATTTTGTACCTTACTTTCATTGTTATGTTTGGCCTGTGTTTTAGGATGAAGTAAGAGAAAATATTGCCCGTGGAATGGCAATTTTAGGTCCCACGTTCACTCTTGATGCTCTTGTTGAATGTCTTGTGATTGGAGTTGGTACCATGTCAGGTTTGTGAACAATTTTAATATATTTTAAGATAAATGTGTCTCTAAAAAAGAAAAAGAACATCTTAGATTTGCATTATTTATTTTTAAATTCTGACTTAAAATTTTAAGATTATATTAGTGTGTGAGTATATTGACCTTCTGTCTGTTTACTTTGGTGAAAACTCAGTAGAAGGTTACTGACTTCTTTTTTACCGCTGTTACTTTCTCTTTCTGTGTTCCCCTTCCGTATGTGTTTGGTTTTTAACCAAGATTGTATTCCAATAGCACCTTCTAGTTCCTAGTCTTGCCCAGACTAAATTGGTTACTTGGTTCTTTGTGTTCTACTGATGGATTTATTTATTTATTTATTTATTTTGAGACGGAGCCTCAAGCTATCCCCCTGGGTAGAGTGCCATGGCATCACAGCTCATAGCAACCTCTCAACTCCTGGGCTCAAGCGAGTCTCCTGCCTCCGCCTCCCAAGTAGCTGGGACTACAGGCCCCCGCCACAATGCCAGGCCATTTTTTTTTGGTTGCAGCCATCATTGTTGTTTGGCGGGCCTGGGCTGGATTCAAACCCGCCACCTTAGGTGTATGTGGCTGGTGCCTTGGCCGCTTGAGCCACAGGCGCCGAGCTGATGGATTTATCTTGAAACAGAGTTTCACTCTGTTGCCTAGGCTAGAGTTCAGTGACATCAATCATAGCTCACTGTAACCAAAACTCAGGGGCTCCAGCAATACTCCTGCTACTACTTGGTAGTAGCTGGGACTTTAATTGCATACTACCACTCTAGGCTAATTTTTTTTTTTTTTTTGAGACAGAGTCTCACTCTTGCCCTGGGTAGAGTGCCATGAGGTCACAGCTCATAGCAACCTCAAACTCTTGGGCTCAAGCAATTCTCTTGCCTCAGCCCCCAATAGCTGGGACTGTAGGTGCCCGCCATAACAACTGGTTATTTTTTGGTTGTAGTTGTCACTGTTTGGCAGGCCTGGACTGGGTTCGAACCCACCAGCTCTGGTGTATGTGGCTAGCGCCCTGGCCTCTGAGCTATAGTGGCCAAGCCTAATTTTTGTGTTTTTTGTACAGATAGGGTCTGACTTGTTTCTCAGTCTGGTCTCCAACTTCTGACCTGAAGTGATCCTCTTTCCTTGGCCTCCTAAAGTGCTGGGGTTATAGACATGAGCCACTATGCTTGGCCTGTACTAGAAATAGTCTTATAGCCACCACTACATTCAAGAAAACATGTTGATCAGATGAAAACATATGTATGTGATTTAACTCAAGCAAAACAGTATATGAGAAGATAAAGAAGATTTGCCAAAAAGTAGTAGCTGGGCCATGAAACCAATGTAAACAGTAGTAGGGAGGTCAGTTTTGTCATGATTTGATCAGAGAAGCAGGCAAAGAAAATAACTAGATTTGTAGGTGGAAAACTCAATGACAGACTTTTAGGGATTTGGCTTAGGGCAGAAAAGGACAGATTTAACACATATTAATTAGGAAGTAATCCTTTCAAAAAATCAGTTCAAAAAGAAAACAATTCTTAGCTTCTTAGAGGTATATGGAATAGTTCTGTCCCTGTGCAGAGACTTGTTTTGGAACAGAGTAAAGGAGAATGCCAGGAAAGCCCATGGCAATAGCAGATAGACTGTGAGAGCATTGATAAGGTATGGTTTCAGGTATCAAGTTTGCAAAGATTGTATTTAACTACTATTTAAAATTTAGATTATGTGCTTTTGTTGTTGCAGTTTTGTAGTCTCTTGAATTTCCACCTTTGAGAGTAATGAGTAATTGGTATGGAATTAAAGAAGTCCAGTGTATACTTTTATTTTTTCAGTCAAATGATATCTTAAAATTTAGATAAAATATAACTCTGAGTGGGTGGCGCCTGTGGCTCAAAGGAGGAAGGCACTGGCCCCATATGCTGGAGGTGGTAGGTTCAAACCCAGCCCTGGCCAAAAACTGAGGGGGGGAAATATATATATATATAACTGAGTGTTTAGTATTAGTTATTCTAGTTCATTTATATAGGAAAAGGAAGTCATTTTTAAAATATATTTTATAAAGCATTTTGATGTTTGAGTGATATGCAACACATGTTTTTATGCATGTATTCTCAAGTTTATTTGTAAAGTGAGGGAATAGGAATTGGTAATTTGAGATTTTTTTTCTAGACTATAATTCTCTTACCTTCTATTTGAGATAATCAGATGATATCTTAAACATAGTGGGATGTTTATTGATTTTTAATCTTGAGTTGTTTTGAATTATATCATTTTCCAAACAGATCAATGAAAAACCTAGAATTATAAGAACTTTCCTAAGTAGGATAGAGGTTGTATTGAAATTAGAGTTTGGGCTCGGTGCCTGTGGCTCAAATGGCTAAGGCACCAGCCACATACACCTAAGGTGGAGGGTTCGAATCCAGCCCAGGCCCACCAAACAACAATGATGGCTGCAACCAAAAAAAAAAAAATAGCCGGGCGTTCTGGCAGGCGCCTGTGGTCCCAGCTACTTGGAAGGCTAAAGCAGGAGACTCGCTTGAGCCCAGGAGTTGGAGGTTGCTGTGAGCTGTAATGTCATGGCACTCCACCTAGAGGGATAGCTTGAGGCTCTGTCTCAAAAAAAAAAATAGAGTTTGGTGATACACAATAATAGTGATTATCCCGTAATCAGTAATGGCATAGCTGACAGTACATTCTACGTTTATAAAGTCCTTGGTTCACAGGGGAATTGTTTTTTGGGCAACAGGTAGGATTAGATCAATAGTAAAACTGGAGGGTTTTGCTCCATTAGACTAGCCTGTCTTATATTCCTTGTCTCAAAACAAAGTACTATACCATTTAATAAAAGGGGATTAGGAACACATTTTTTATCAGGTATGTTTTAAATGCTGCCACTCTGCTTGGCATGGTGATACTGAGAATGTGGGAGAGGATAGGGATCTCTGCCCTTGAGGACTTAGTGATCTGTAGTTACTCTGCTGTTCTCTAAGGCTTGGCATCACCTCTAAGTTGCTAATTGCATTTCAAGTAAACGGCAAAGAGCTTAATGTACTAATATTCTCATGTACTTGTCTACCTGTATGAAGAGTCCTTGTGAGATGTGCAGCATCAAAATGTACATACTTTACTAGTTATAAACTTAAATTTTCTCTAACCAGGGGTGCGTCAGCTTGAAATTATGTGCTGCTTTGGCTGCATGTCAGTTCTTGCCAACTACTTCGTGTTCATGACTTTCTTCCCAGCTTGTGTGTCCTTGGTATTAGAGGTAAGAGCAGTTTTTACATATGGCATTAGTAGAAGAGTAATATTTGTTTTACATCAGTTCAACCAAACGTAATCAATATCTTTTAACGTAACATTGACTTACTTTGTAGCTTTCTCGGGAAAGCCGCGAAGGTCGTCCAATTTGGCAGCTCAGCCATTTTGCCCGAGTTTTAGAAGAAGAAGAAAATAAACCGAATCCTGTAACACAGAGGGTCAAGATGATTATGGTAATGACATAATTTTCTGTGCCCTTCAGTATCCTCAGTTCCATTCTCATTTTCTCTTGAAATTTCTTTTGTCCTTCCTATTTTATTTCTATAATTTTTGGTTCTCCCAATGATAATCTGTCCACTTCTTCCTTTTATTCTTAACTTGTTCCTCAACTTGTTTCTTTGAGGTTTCTGGTCTTTGTTAGTCTCTCTCCCCTAACCAGATTTTTCACTTTCCTCCACTTTATCTCTTCTTGGAAACCTCTGGGATGTTTTCATAGTTCAGTGGGGTCACATAATTAGTTACATAGCAAGCTTGGGGCTTTCTTTTCATGGTAAGGGGAGGCCATGGGAGATGATGTCTGGTTGTCCAGTTTTTAGGAATGAAAAATATAGCTTTCACTGATCTGCAAAGGATACATAATTTTGGAAATTATTTTTCAGTCTCTAGGCTTGGTTCTTGTTCATGCTCACAGTCGCTGGATAGCTGATCCTTCTCCTCAAAACAGTACAGCAGAAAATCCTAAGGTTTCCTTAGGACTGGATGAAAATGTGTCCAAGAGAATTGAACCAAGTGTTTCCCTCTGGCAATTTTATCTGTCTAAGTAAGTTAACTTACATCTCCCTGCTGCATGTTAATTGTAGCACTCCATGCTATTATAAGTTTAGGTTGTGCCTTTTATATTTCCTAATAAAATAACATTTTAATTTGCTTTCTTTTATTTAGAATGATCAGCATGGATATTGAACAGGTTATCACCCTAAGTTTAGCTCTCCTGCTGGCTGTCAAGTACATTTTTTTTGAACAAGCGGAGACAGAATCTACACTTTCGTTAAAAAACCCTATCACATCTCCTGTAGTGACCCAAAAGAAAGTCCCAGATAATTGCTGTAGACGTGAACCTGTGTTGGTTAGAAATAACCAGAAATGCCAGTCAGTAGAAGAGACATGGGCAAACCAAGGAAAAAAGGGTAATTTTTTATTCTTTTCATTTGTAATTCTTCCATTGCTGATTTGTTAAACAGTTGAGTGTTTTAAAATGATGTGCGGTGTTGTGAGATTTCTTTTGGTCTCTCGAACAGCTGAGGTTATAAAACCGTTAGTGGCTGAAAATGACACCTCAAATAGAGCTGTATTTGTAATTGGTAATGCTGCCTTACCAGATGCTTCTTCAGAGCTGGCAACACAGGAACCTGAAACTGAACTTCCCAAGGAGCCTCGACCTAATGATGAATGTATACAGATACTTGGGAATCCAGAGGTAAGAACAATAATAAACTCAAACTTGAATTTTTCTTTAAAAAGGAGCTGTTTACAGGAAGGAAAAACTGGGTGGTGCCTGTGGCTCAGTGGGTAGGGTGCCGGCCCCATATACTGAGAGTGGTGGGTTCGAGCCTGGCCCTGGCCAAACTGCAATAAAAAATAGCCAAGCGATGTGGGGGGTGGCTGGAGTCCAGCTATTTGGGAGGCTGAGGCAAGAGAATTGCCTAAGCCCAGGAGTTGGAGGTTGCTGTGAGCTGTGATGCTACAGCACTCTACAGAGGGCAATAAAATGAGACTCTGTCTCAAAAAAAAAAAAAAAGGAAAAACTACTGTCTGAAGAGTACTGTGTTACATGGTATACAGCTACTATCTTTATTCTCTGTAGTCTTGAGAGGGAGGTAGAATTATCTTCTTCATTTTTCAGATGAGAAAGCTGAGGCTGTAAGAAGTTTTATTTCTCAAAGTAGTACCCATAGGAAATAATAAGGCTGAGAGCAGGGTCCAAGATTTTCTGATTCTACAGTCAAAACTCTTTCTAGTTTATTACTCATTATTGTAGAGATAAGCAACTACTATATTCTCATATGCTTCCTGGGGGCTAGAAGGGGTGTGACACAGATGAGATTCAAAGATAGAAGAAAGGGGCCGGGAGCCATGGCTCTTCCCAGGAGCTAGGATCACAACCCTTTAGGTGGTGAGGCAGGAGGATCATTTGAGGTAAGGAGTTCAAGACCCTCCAGAGCAAGAGTTAGACCCTGGCTCTACAAAAAATAGAAAAACTGTCTGGGCGTTGTGGCAGGTCCTGTAGTCCCAACTACTGGGGAGGCTGAGGCAGGAGCATTGCTTGAGCTGAGGAGTTTATAAGACTATCTGAAGTTTGGAACTTTGAACTTTTAAGATAAAAGTAGTCTGTTGATAGGTTATCAATAGAATTTATTTGCATTCAATATGAAAATTATTTTGGTTCTACAAAAGGCTATATGCTTGAATATGTTTCATCTGTATTCTTTCATCATACACTTTTATTTAATTAATTTATTTTCCAACTTTTTAATTATTATTATTTTTTGTGAGACCGGGTCTCTTCTATCTCCCGGGCTGCAGTGGTGCAGTCATAGCTTGCTGTAATGTTGAATTACTGGGTTCTGGTGATCTTCCTGCCTCAGCCTCCTGAGTACCTGGGTGGGACTACAGGCACACCATTATGCCTGGCTAATTTTTTAATATTTTAGGGACAGAGTCTTAGTATGTTGCCCAGGGTGGTAATCATACATTTTTGAGCTGAGCCTAGTCAGTCACTGTTGTTTGAACATAGTTCCCAAGTCTGGGTTCCTATTGTTCTTGTCCCCTGATATACCTTCCTTTCTAAAGGTGTTTATATCTTTTTTTTTTTTTTTTTTGAGATAAACCTTCCTTTGTTGTCTAGTCTAGGGTGCAATGGCATCTTCATAACTCCTGTAACCTTAAATTCTTGGCTCAAGTGATCACCCTGTCTTAGCCTCTGAGTACCTTAGGTGTGCATCACAATACCCAGCTAATTTTTTTATTTTTTGTAGAGACGGGGTCTTGCTCTTGTTCAAACTGGTCTTAGATTCTTAGCCTCAAGTGATCCTTCTTCTTTGGCCTCCCAGGCTAAGATTACAGGTATAAGCCACTGTGCCCAGCCAGATGTTGGTGTTTAGTGCAAATGCCAGTGTTTCTATGAAACCTACTTCAGTACTTCCAAACAGAGGTAACATTTTTCTTCTGAAGTTCCCTCTATATCTGAGTCATATAGACTGCATTTTTTTCAATGGCTGTTATGCCCAGTTGCTTGTATCGCATGATTATACGATGTAGAAGGTTGAGTCCATGTCTTGAGAGGACTATGGATTTCTTATGTTCTCAGTAATTCTTATGTTCTCAGTAACTTTTTTGTAGAGACAGAGTCTCACTTTATTGCCCTCAGTAGAGTGCTGTGGTATCACACAGCTCATGGCAACCTCCAACTCCTGGGCTTAGGGCTTAGGTGATTCTCTTGCCTCAGCCTGAGTAGCTGGGACCACAGGCGCCTGCCAGAATGCCTGGCTAGTTTTCTGTTGCAGTTTGGCCGGGGCTGGGTTTGAACCTGCCACACTCAGTATATGGGGCCGGTGCCCTACCCATTGAGCCGCTAGTTCTCAGTGACTTTTAAAAGAATGGATGAATTGGGCAGTGCCTGTGGCTCAAAGGAGTAGGGCGCTGGCCCCATATACTGGAGGTGGCAGGTTCAAACCTGGCCTTGGCCAAAAACTGCCCACAAAAACCCCAAGAAAGAATGGATGAATTTGCATTGGCAATACACATATCCAGCGAGTGCTTATCTTAATATTTCTTGGAAAAATTAAGCTAAAATTAGTGCTTGCAAAGAAGATCCTTGAGTAATAAACCCATAGGTTGTAGTCACAAAATGGAATTACTTGTGATTATTAACCCATTAAGGTGCCAGTTTTTTTTTGGGGGGGGGGCGACTCATATGTGTGTATGTTTTGCCACCACAAGCAGAGTCAAGAAACAATTAATAAACAAGTAGAAAATATTGACAACGTACATCTAAGACTAAAGGGTTAATCTCCCTAACAGATAAAAACCTCCTACAGACTGATGTGAGACTTAACAATGTGATAAGTCTATTTTGAGGGATAAAAGCACCTATAGGCTTTTTTTCCCCCTTTTTGTTTTTTTTTTTTTTCCTTTGAGACAGAATCTTACTATGTTACCTTTGGTAGAGTGCTGTGGCATCACAACAGCAACCTCAAACTCTTGAGCTTAAGCGATTCTCTTGCCTCAGCCTCCCAAGTAGCTGGGACTACAGGTGCCTGCCACAACACCTGGCTATTTTTTTGTTGCAGTTGCCATTGTTGTTTAGCTGGTCTGAGCTGGGTTCGAACCCACCAGCCTGGGTGTATGTGGCTGGTGCCCTACTGAGCTATGGGCACTGCCCACATGTGGGCTTTTCAAAACGTGAAAAGATGATCCATGTTATTCTTAGAAATGCAAATTAAAATTATACTTGAAAAATTTTTTTTCATTAGATTGACAATAATCCAAAAGTTTAATAATATACTCCTTTAAGGTTGTAAGGAAAAGCATTTTCTTGCATTGTGGTGAGAATGCAATTTGGTAATATTTATTAAAATTAACATTTATAAATTTGTAAAATTACAAATATACATACCTTTTGGCCCCACGCTTACATGGATCTATACTCATGTATATATAGTCATGCATAAAAAAAATCTCTGGAACAATATACAATAAAAGAAAACAGTGATTACTTGTTTATCTGTTTGAGTATAGATAGCAAAGAACTTGGCTTTGGTAGATAGGGTTAGGAGGAAAACTTTTTATTACATATCTTTTTATATCCTTTAATTTCTTAACCATGTGAACATACTGCTTTTTTGAAAAATTTAAACATTTATAAAAGTTTACTAGTATTCAAACAATAGCTGTTACATTTAATAAACGCTTGAACCTTGCAGAATCACATTTATCTTTGTACTGTGTATTCATACAACTCTGTTTTTGTATTATAAACTCGACAGTGATATGGTATTTGTATTATTTTTACTTGGTATTTCTTATTTTAAATGAATTGTTTATTTTGCAGGACTATATTTGTATTTAAAAACTGTAGTAATTTAATAAAAAAGATTTGCATTATTTTAATTTAGTATTTGTATTAAATGGTTTATTTCTTATAAATAACGTGGAGTACAATTCTTCAAGGCTTTGGCCATCGCTTTGACCCTTTTTTCATTTTTTTTTCCATTTCTTTAGAAAGGTGCAAAATTTCTTAGTGATGCTGAGATCATCCAGTTAGTCAACGCTAAGCATATCCCAGCTTACAAATTGGAAACCCTGATGGAAACCCATGAGCGAGGTGTATCAATTCGCCGACAGTTACTTTCCAGAAAGCTTTCGGAACCTTCTTCTCTTCAGTACCTACCTTATAGGGACTATAATTACTCCCTGGTATGTTATTTTCTTGATTAGAGAGCTTAGCTTTATAGTTTTTTGGTCTTTTTGGTTTACTAAATCAAAAAAGGTTTATTTAGTTTTTATTTACTAATCCAAAAAAGGTTTACTTTTATTATTTCAAAATTGTACAAAATGGCCACAGCAGCTATAAACAACTTTGTGTTCCGAACACACAGAAATTCAGAAAGAACAACTGGCCAATTTTTTATATGTACATACTTTATAAAATGTCTCTCTCTTTTTTTTTTGAGACGGAGCCTCAAGCTATCCCCCTGGGTAGAGTGCCGTGGCATCACAGCTCATAGCAACCTCCAACTCCTGGGCTCAAGCGAGTCTCCTGCCTCTGCCTCCCAAGTAGCTGGGACCACAGGCGCCCGCCACAACACCCGGACATTTTTTTTTGGTTGCAGCCATCATTGTTGTTTGGCGGGCCGGGCTGGGGATTCGAACCTACCACCTTAGGTGTACGTGGCTGGCGCCTTAGCCAATTGAGCCACAGGCGCCGAGCCCAGAGTCTCACTTTATTGCCCTCTGTAGAGTACTGTGGCGTCACACAGCTCACAGCAACCTCCAACTCCCGGGCTTAGGCAATTCTCTTGCCTCAGCCTCCCGAGTAGGTGGGACTACAGGCATCTGCCACCAATACCCGGCTATTTTTTTGTTGCAGTTTAGCTGGGGCTGGGTTTGAACCCACCACCCTAAATATATGGGGCTGGTGCCCTACCCACTGAGCCACAGGTGCCGCCCTGGACTCACAGAATTTTCGTTAGAATGAAATGTTTCTTCCATATATCTCCTGAATCTACTCTCTTCTCCCATCCTTACTTTCCCTGGAACCTCAGTGGATATTCAGAAGACTTAAGTTCAATGACGAGATAATCCAAAGGATACACCGATAAAAGGCCTTATGCTAATAATTTTAGTAAAAATTAAATGTTTATCACAGCTCCCTAACAGAGCCAAAATAGCAAATAAGGATATACGAGGTTTCTTAGTGATGCCAGGCAATGTCTTATTTTCCCTACCTTTCAATTACCCTTCTTCTCCATTACTTGTGAGATTGCTCTATTCCTCAACAGTGCCTACTATGCATTTACTAGTTTTGTTTTTCCTATCCTTGAATCACTGCCCACTTAAAGTCCTCTCTGTGGGGAACTAAGGAAATGGGAGAAATGGGAAAAGAAGTATGACATGTTTCTTCTCCTCCAAGAGGGCATTTGGCATGTGCTCAGAACTAAGAATCAAGGACACTATGAAATTGTAAGTCACTAGGGCTTTCTCTTTATAGAGATAATAAAGATAATAGACCCTGTACTCTGTCTCTTCAAAATGAACTTTAACTAATTAGAGAAAGAGGTCCATAGCTCCTAAGGATCAAAACTACCTATATACAAAACAAATATTGATTTTAGAGGCAGCTGAGATGGGCCTGACAGCATAGGCACAAAGTGACAATCTGACTTTGAATCTCAGCTCTCATGTTCCTACTTAATTTCTCTGAGTCTTGATTTTCTTACTTACATAATAACCACTACCCATAACTTCTGTTATGCCCTATTCTAAGTGCTTTATATATATTACTCACTTAATCTTCATAAGACGTCTAATAGATGAGGAAACTTAGGTGCTGAGAGATGAAGTAACCTGCCCAGAGCTATGAATGCTGCTGGAATTTGAATTCAAAGTGAGGCAGTATAGATTCAGACTTGATATTCTTTTTTTTTTTTTTTTTTGAGACAGTCTCATTATGTCACCCTCGGTAGAGTATTGTGGCGTCATAGCTCACAGGCTCACAGTAACCTCAAACTCTTGGGCTTAAGTGATTCTTTTCCCTCAGCCTCCCAAATAGCTCGGACTATCAGCACCTGCCACAATGCCTGGCTATTTTTTTTTGTTATCGTTGTCACTATTGTTTAGTAGGCCCAGGCCAGGTTCGAACCCACCAGCTCTGATGCATGTGGCCAGTGCCCTAACCATTGAGCTATGGGCACTGAACCCAGTTTGTTTTTTTTTCCCTTGTTGCAGTTGTCATTGTTGTTTTAGCTGGCCCGGGCCAGGTTCAAACCCACCAGCCTCAGTGTATGTGGCTGGCACCCTACCCACTGAGCTATGGGAGCCGCCTGAGCCCAGTTTTGATATTCTTAACCACTCTGCCAGTCTGCTTCCTGGCATTATGAGGAGGAAAAACAAGGTAAACATAAAATTATTTTGTAAGTCATAAAATACCATACACACATAAAGGACTGTTTCCTTTATTCTTTCCGCTATGTTATCCTCATGCCATTTCTACTCAGCAGAGAAAACTTGTATGGTAGAGTCATAAGATCTACGTGCCCAAAGAATGGAATTTCCCACAATTTCCAAAGTTCAAGTCTGGGGCTGCCAGTAAAGAGATACCCCAGTGTCTGATCTCGGCTGCTTGGGATTAGAATAACAAGAAGTTGGAGCCAGAGCACATGAGATTATTTAGGCTAGAAATGCAGTCAAAAATGAAAAGAAATAGTTGGTGCCAACTGCAAAGTCCCCAGAGGGGAAATACTGTTCATATCCTGAGAAAAAAACTTACTGATGATCCATCCTCAAGGCATGGCAGGAACCCAAGCTAGATTTGATAGAGTTTTGGTTACAAATGACTTTTCAAAGTAAGCAGGGAGCCTACCTGGTGGGACTTAGGTCGCTGCCACAAAAAATTTAGCTCTCAACTATTCAAAGGATTCTTCTAAGATATAGTAAGCTCTCCACAGACAGAGGGCTGGGGGCATCAGAGCAAAGGAAATGAAGAACATTTACTGGAAATGACAATCCAGAGAGGAAACTTCATGTGCTACACCACAGCTGGCTGGCTGAAAGAAGAAAAAACAACCTTCTTCTAGCTAGAGCCTGTTCCTGTTAATTGCACTTCAGAAACAAATACCACACACTAATCACCTCATTTGAAAACAAAGATTAGACAGTGTAATCCAAAACAACCACATAGTAGTAGTTTTTCAAAGATTTCACAGGGTTATTTTCCAACAATGTGTACTGTAGCCATGGTGACACTATGTCCCAACAACTACTATTAAGTTGATGGGATCTTGGATATGAAAGGTCAGATTCCCAACCCATTTTTACATGACCACAAACCATGGCTTTAAAATAAAGACAAATTACAGGCAGTGTGGGATAGAAGAAAAGACAAGATCTAGAACTGGAGGACCAAGGCTTGAATGGTACTTCTGCCTCTACTAGTGATAAGACCCTGAGAAAATCACTTAGCCTCTTCATGTCTTAGTTTCTACATCTACAAACGGAGATTCCACTTACCCCTGGAATGTTATGGTGATTAAACGAGATAATAATGTAAGTAGCCACTTCATAAACTCCAGAGTATTATAAAAACACTAGATGTTTTGATAGATTTGAAGAGTTTTTCTCCTAATGCTTCACTAGAAAAGCAAATTCAAGAGACCAAAACTGATTAGCTTTAATCTCAATGCCAAATCTGACAAATCCCAAACAAGAACCTTTCCGTGAAAATATCCAAGAATTTGATTGAAATGACAGGTAGGGACTGATGTTAGAATGAAAGTGATTTTTCAAGGTTTTACTAATTTGTTTCATATAAAGGAACATCTGAGTCAGTGCACAGAACCTTAAGCAGGGCTGAATATTACATAAGGATAATGATATTGCCTACTGAAGTGGAAGAAGATAATAAGGAAGTATTTTCACTAAATATATCTGGTGATATTTGGTAAAAAATATCCTCCACCATATTGAAGGATAAAAGAGCTTTCATAAGCATATTCAAAATACATTTAATGAAAAAAAAATACATTTAATGAACGATCCAACATGATGGGCTTTGTGACCACTATGAGTGTGAGTAACAAAACAGGAAAATCCCACTGATGTTATGAATCCAAATCCATTTTAGAAATGAAATTGAGGGCTTGGCGCCTGTGGCTCAGTCAGCTAAGGCGTCAGCCACGTACACCTAAGGTGGCAGGTTCGAATCCCCAGCCCGGGCCCGCCAAACAACAATGATGGCTGCACCCAAAAAATGGCCGGGCATTGTGGTGGGCGCCTGTGGTCCCAGCTACTTGGGAGGTGGAGGCAGGAGACTCGCTTAAGCCTAGGAGTTGGAGGTTGCTATGAGCTGTGATGCCATGGCACTCTACCCAGGGGGATAGCTTGAGGCTCTGTCTCAAAAAAAAAAAAATGAAATTGAGGACAGATAACCACTTCTTTTCTGCTTTCAAAAGTCCTTAGTGGAGCCAGGAATGGTGGCTCATGCCTGTAATCCTAGCACTCTGGGAGGCTGAGGCAGGTGGACTGCCTGAGCTCAGGAGTTCAAGAGCAGCCTGAGCAAGTGCAAGGCTGAGGGAAAAGGATCATTTGAGCCCAGGAGTTTGAGGCTGCTGTGAGCTATGACACCATAGCACTCCACTCAGGGCAATAAAGTGAGACTCTGTCTCAGGGGGGAAAAAAAGTCCTTGGGTGATCTTAGATGTCTTGCCACCTTTGCTAAAGTAAATTCAGACTCTTTAAAAGCCTCTATTTTCAACTATAGATTCACAGATGCCTATAGCTGGATATGCCTTTCATTTTAGAGGGGAAGAAAGGGAAGTCACTTTACCAAAGAAAGATCTGACTCCCAGACCATCACATAATCCAGTATAGAACCAAGATTAGCCTCCCAGGATTGTGGATGCTTTGACTCATGCATTTTCTTTTTCTTTTTGGAGACAGAGTCTCACTATATTGCCCTCAGTAGAATGCCACTGCATCACAGCTCACAGCAACCTCAAACTCTTGGGCTCAGGCTCAGTGCCTGTAGTTCAGTGGCTAGGGTGCCAGTTACATATACCAGAACTGGTGAGTTCGAACCCAGCCCAGGCCTGCCAAACAATGAACATTGTGGTGGGCACCTGTAGTCCCAGCTATTTGGGAGGCTGAGGCAAGAGAATTGCTTAAGCCTAGAGTTTGAGGTTGCTGTGAATGATGCTATGACACTCTACCGAGGGCAACATAGTAAAACTTTGTCTTAAAAAAAACTCTTGGGCTCAAACAATCCTCTTGTTTCAGCCTCTCAAGTAGCCGAGAGTGCAGGTGCCTACTATAACACTGGGTATATTTTAGAGAGGGGGTCTCCTGCTCAGGCTGGTCTCAAAAGCCCGAGCTCAGGCTGGGTGAGAGGATCACACCTATAATCCTAGTACTCTGGGAGGCCAAGGCGGGTGGACTGCCTAAGATCACAGGTTCTGGACCAGCCTGAGCCAGAGCAAGACCTCTTCTCTAAAAATAGCTCAGCATTGTGTTGGGTGCCTGTAGTCCCAGCTACTTGGGAAGCTGAGATAAGAGAATCGCTTGAGCCCAAGAGTTTGAGGTTGCTGTGAGCTGTGATGCTATGGCACTCAACCAAGGGTGACAAAGTGAGACTGTCACACACACACACAAAAAAGCCTGAGCTCAAGCAATATACCCACACGTTGTCCTCCCTGTGTGCTAGGATTACAGGCGTGAGCCACCATGCCCAGAGAGGCTCCTGCATTTTCCATTATAACACATCACCTTGTCAGTCATTTTATTAAACTATAATCCCGGTCATGTTCATGCATCTGGGTGATTCAGGCAAACTCATTCTGGGTACAAAGGTATCAAACCAAAATATAAACTCGGAGGTTGCTGTGAGCTGTGATGCCACAGCACTTTACCCAGGGCGACAGCTTGAGGCTCTGTCTCAAAAAAAAAAATCAATCTCATGGAATCAGAGATTAGAATGACGGTTACCAAAAGCTGGAAGGGTAACAAGAAGGGGGAGGATAAAGTGGTGATGGCTAATGGGTGCAAATATATAGTTAAGACAGAATGAACATGTGCTATGACAACAAAGTGACTATAGTCAACATTAAGTTACTTTAGAATAACTAAAAGAATGGAATTGGAATGCTCCTAACACAAAGAAATGATAGATGCCTCTACAAAAAAAAAGTGTGTGTACAGAAAGAGAGAGAGAAAGAGATGGATACCCCAATTACCTGACTAGATTAACATTGTATGCCTGTATCAAAACATCACTGGGAGGCATGTGTGGCTCAAAAGAGTAGGGCGCTGGCCCCATATGCCAGAGGTGGCTGGTTCAAACCCAGTCCCAGCCAAAAATAAACAAAACAAACTAACTAACAAAACATCCCATATAACTTGTAAAAGTATAAATTATTATGTATCTATAACAATTAAAAAGAAAAAATTGTAATTCACTAGATTTATAAAAAGATATCCCTGCTATGAGGAGATAATCTAATTTGGCCAAGTTCATACATCAGGGGCCAGACTAAAACTCAGAATAATGCTAAAGCAAGGTAGTCCAGCTGAATGTAGGGTATCAAGAATGTAGTTACCTCACAAACTAGCCTAGACTGAATATTACCCTCAGTTCTTTTTATTTTACCATGTGGGCATACCTCTAAAATAACAGAATCAGGCTGTTTATTGCTAAGAAACAGAAAGCTCTGCACTTCATTAGATCATAGGACTCTGCTGCTTAATAGGCCATAGCAAAAAAAAAAAAGGAAAAATGAAAAGAACTTATACATGTATTATAAAGCAACTTGTTTATACATGTTTTCATATCTGCTATCTTAAAGACCTATGAAGTAGGCACAAGAAATCCTGCTAACTTACACTTCATACTAATTTTTACCTGACTTAATCCTCTCAATGTTGATGTTGTGTTCAGTCAATGTTCATTCATTCAGTTCACAAATATTTGCGTCCCTGATGCAAATGTCAGAAGCAGTGCTAAAGTACAGAATAATAAGAACTTGGTACTTACCTGCACAGAGCTTACAAAAAGTTTTAAGTGTGATGACTGTTACAAAAAAAGACTGGATGATATGGGAAACATATTAAAGAAATTCCTAACCTAGACTGGAGTCAGAGAAACCCACTCTAAGTAAGTGACTGATTTCTCAAGGATGAGTATGAGCTAGGGAGGCACAAATGGGAAGCATATATAGAGTCTGGGGTGTGCAGTCCTCAGTTGAAAAAAGCATGGCATTTTAATTTTATTTTGTTTTACCTTTTTTTTAGAGATAAGAGTCTCATTTTATTGCCCTCAGTAGAGTGCCGTAGCATCACAGCTCACAGCAACCTCCAACTCCTGGGCTTAGGCAATTCCTTTGCCTTAGCCTCCCAAGTAGCTGGGACTACAGGCACTTGCCACAATGCCTGGCTATTTTTTGGTTGTACTTGTCATTGTTGTTTGGCAGGCCCAGGCTGGATTTGAACTCACCAGCTCTGCTGTATATGGCTGGCACCTTAGCCACTTGAGCTATAAGTGCTAAGCCATGCCAAGAGCTTTATAAAGAGAAGAGAAATGACATGATGCTTGAGAAATATCTAAACATCTGTGAGCCAAGAGAAAGATAAACTATACGGAGACAAGAGCAGAAGCAGGGAGAGAAGTTAGGAAACTTCTGTAGTAGTGCAAGAGAAAGATGCTACTAGGGCGAGGTGCAGTGGCTCACACCTCTAATACTAGCACTCTGAGAGGCTGAGGTGGGTGGATAGCCTGAGACAGAGCGAGACCTTGTCTCTAAAAGCAGCCAGGCGGTAGCATCTGTAGCTCAGTAGTAGGGTGCTGGTCACATACACTGAGGTTGGAGGGTTCAAACCCAGCCTGGCCAGCTAAAACAATGACAACTGCAAAAAAAAAAAGCTGGGTGTTGTGGCAGATGCCTG
>CAUYQV010184262.1:0-14837 GCA_963574575.1 Galagoides demidoff
TGGATACTCTGTATATAACACAGACACTCTGGTAGTCTGGTGGTCTGTACAGCCCACCCTGGATAGCTGTACATAATACAGACACTCTGGTAGTCTGGTGGTCTGTACAGCCCACCCTGGATAGTCTGTACATAATACAGACACTCTGGTAGTCTGGTGGTCTGTACAGCCCACCCTGGATAGTCTGTACATGACACAGACACTCTGGTAGTCTGGTGGTCTGTACAGCCCACCCTGGATAGTCTGTACATGATACAGACACTCTGGTAGTCTGGTGGTCTGTACAGCCCACCCTGGATAGCTGTACATGATACAGACACTCTGGTAGTCTGGTGATCTGTACAGCCCACCCTGGATAGCTGTACATGATACAGACACTCTGGTAGTCTGGTGGTCTGTATAGCCCACTCTGAATAGCTGTACATCAATGTGGGAAGAGGAAATGAAAATTTAAAATTTTGGTCAGCTACAATCTAGTCCCAGAACCTGGGCAAGTGACTGTGCGTGACTGTTCACAGGTTATCAATAACATATGAGGAGATGTGGGTGAAGGAATAATTCTTTGGCTACTCGGCAATAGTATTTGTCTACTTGACTGAAACAGATAAGAGACTCTTCTTTTGTGGCCCACAAGTGATGACCATTACCGAGTTTATCCCTTAATGCCTTCCTTACATGGTGAATCTAGAATTCATTACGCTTGACTTTTCTCCAGGGCTCCACTTCCTCCTCTTTTCCATAAGAAGCCTTAGGGAGTCTTTTAAAGTAGGCAGCTCTATTGAAGGTTGACAATGATTTAGCCTCTGGACCTTTTGGGATAAAGGACTCTTGTCAACTACATAAGGCTCCTTTTGCCCAGAAGGGAAGGCTTTTAAGTTTCCTAGTGGATTAATTAGTAACTGAAGAGAATGTCACTCCTTGAATTGTTCTCAATAAGCAACAGCAGAGACAAATGCTATTAGAAGAGGGAAAAAAACCTTACAGAAGATGGTCAAGTTTCAGACCTTGTTAGTTCTGCTGAGATTTTATCCCTACTGGATCCTGCCCTAAATAGAAGATGCTGTGGATGAAGCCAGATATTAAAGAGAAAAGGGGAGGAGGAGAGCCCACGTGGGGCCGTCAGCATGCTGAGTATCAGAGACCTTTCTGTCTGATGGCAGCTGCTTGTCTCAGAAAGATCTAGTATTTTACACAGCAAAGATTAGTTTTGGGTGGAAAGAGGCATACCTTAGATCAGGCATCCTCAAACATCCATGGGCCACATGCGGCCCGCCTAGGACATTTGTCCAGCCCATGGGGTGTTTTTGCCGCCGCTGCCTGTCCTGGTTAGCAGCCAACTCATCCAGGGGCCCACAGTCTGGCCCTCCAGTGGTCTGAGGGACAGTGAACTGGCCCCCTGTTTAAAAAGTTTGAGGACCCCTGCGATGCATGAGTATTTATGCTGATTGACAAATAATGCTTGGGAGGCAGAGGCTGGTGGATCACTTGAGTTCAGGAGTTTGAGACCAGCCTGAGCAAGAGTGAGATCCTGTCTCTACTAAGAATAGAAAAATTAGCCAGATGTTGTGGTGGACACCTGGAATCCTAGCTACTCAGGAAGCTGAGGCAGGAGGATTGCTTGAGTCAAGCATTTGAGGTTGCTATGAGCTATGACACCACACACTCAACCCCAGAGTGAAAGAGTAAGACTCTGTGTCAAAAAAAAGAAAGTGGAGTTGAATTACAAAGGTTAAATTTAAGACAGTAGGACTGGGAAAGACACTGTAGACAATCTGGGTCTGACTCCAGAGAGACGAAATTATTTGCTAAATCCTTACTGGGTGAAGGGATGTGGGCAGAGCTACCGGAACCCAGTGCATTATTCTGGAAAAAATAAAACCACAGATTTCGGATTTTCAGTCTTTATAAAATTGTAATTTAATTAGATGTCATTTTGTTTCATGTTTTCATATGAGAAAAAAATAAAAAGGAATGAGAGCTACAGAACGAAACAATATAAATTATAAAAAATTCTCTATAAAAAATCCAATGAAATTAAAAAGGAATTGTTCAGATCACTCATTCAAAATTGCTTTCTTCTTCAGCTGCCCTCAACAGCTGGTATCTCAGTATGGGAAAAGAGAATTTTAGAGCTAGAAGGCTCCTTGATGTTCCTTTGGACCCCACACCTCACTATACAGCAGGTGCTACATACCACACACATATAGGAGACACATACGATACGTACGTGTCTCCCCAAGGGGCTCACTTGCTCAAGGCTAATTTTATTTTATTTATTTATTTATTTTGTGAGACAGAGCCTCAAACTGTTGCCCTGGGTAGGGTGCTATGACATCACAGCTCATAGCAACCTCCAACTCTTGGGCTCAAGCAAGTCTCCTGCCTCTGCCTCCCAAGTAGCTGGGACTACAGGCGTCTGCCACAACGCCGGGCTATTTTTTGGTTGCAGCTGTCATTGTTTGGCGGCCCCGGGCTGGATTCGAACCTGCCAGCTCAGGTATATGTGGCTGGTGCCTTAGCCACTTGAGCCACAGGCACTGAACTGTCAAGGCTAATTTTAGATGGGGAAGAGATTGGGATGATGGTTGGGATCTCAAGGTTTTTCTCTTTAAAACACAAATTTTCTGAGAACAGGGATATTTTAGTCCAGCATCTTAGTAGAGGTGAAGTGACCTCACAAGAGGACGTGAACACCGAGGAAGAGGAGGTGACTCTGGGAAAGGAGTGGTGCCAGGGCAGCTTGGCCTTTGCTGTCTCCACCGCAGGGCCTGGTCTCCCAGGTGAGGCCAGCGTTGTATTTGCGTTTCTCTGGTTCTTACCCCTTCTTCCATCTGGACGGCCCCTCTCTGGCATCCTCTGGGGAAACCCCTATGGGCTTCACTTCCTGGTGCTGTTCAGGTCTTTCATTGGTTTCTACCAGCAGCAAGGATTTCCTGGGACACAGGTAACATTGGTTTAACCACCAAAAGGGCTTTCTGTTGGTCCCTAAACTGAGGCTCCTCTGGCTTCCAGAATCTACCCTTCTCACCCATTTGCTGCTTCTCTGGGACTAAGCACAGGAGAAAAAGTGGAAAAGGAATGAATAAAATCTATCATTAAAAGCAAAACTTACACGGAATTGAAATGGAAAAAAGGATTTGATCTGGGTTTTTTTTTTTTTTTCCTAGAATGGAATGCATATATATTAAAATAAGTACTGTAAAACAATTACTGTCCTTACATTTGTGAACTGATTGTGGGTTTTGACAACTCTTTTGCTGACTTTTTGGCAGCAAGTGTGAGTTTTCCTGTTCAATTAGACCTTCGGGAGTGCTCTCAAAATCCTATGGATTCGTCTGACTCCATGCAGGAAGCGCTGATTGGTATGAATTTTCATCCTTTCCCTTTTGATGTTGAGGTAGACTGAAACACTTCCTGCTTTTCTGAGATGTTCTTTTTCTTTCCACCTCTCCCCCATCCCAAATGATGATAGTATTTCCAAAAGCAAGGGGCTAGTTGTGGAAAGTTAAGGAGTAGGTTCCTGTTATAGGCTCACATGTCTAAGGATCCCAAATGGGAAACAAAAATGTTCCTTTAGTAAAAATCTGAATGTGCTGGTTAGTGGGGGCTGCAGAATTTAAATTGCCCTAGGCTGGACTAGAAGGCCTTTTCTTCCTCTGTATGCAATTGCAGCCAAGTAAGGGAAGAGTAAACAACTTTGACTCAACTTAAAGTTCATTAAAGCCATTTAATTATAGTCTAGAGCATTTGGGTTTATTCAGTAGAACCTCTGCAAGTTGACCACCCCAGGGACTGTAACAAACTGGTTAACATACTGAGGTGGTCAACACAAGGAACAAGGCCCACTGTACTGATATATACACGTGGTGCATGTCCCGTCTATGAAAATTAGGTCAATTTAAGGACGTGGTCAACATGGCAGGTGGTCAGCTGGGGAGGTTCTACTGTATTTCTATTTGATTTGAAATGGCATTATGAAATATTTTTCTGTTATGCCAAACTCAAGTTAGAAAAAGATAAAACAATATATGAACATTCGTTTTCATGTCTTTCTTAACACCGTAGAGATTTAAAAAATATATTTTTTTTGCCATTTTTGGCCAGGGCTGGGTTTGAACCCGCCACCTCCAGTATATGCGGCTGGCACCTTACTCCTTGAGCCACAGGTACCACCCTAAGATTTAAAAAATATTTTAACTTAGTGTGTTTAAGAAACTTAAATTTGTATTTTATTTCTAATGTTAAAATTTACTTCTTGCTTTATTTTGAGGTTTAGAGTGACTTTGTTATTATGGACATGTAACTTATGTTTGCAATGAAAATCACTAAGTCATAAACACTTAGCATTATATTTACTTGTTCAGAGATTATGAGTCCCATAAAGGTAGATTGAAACTTCAAGAACAACTGGTACAAATGGCATTCTGTTCTTTTTGGATACTCTGTAACTTGATAGCTAGAAGAAAAGTAGCATGGGGGAAAATGCAGGGTTGATTGTTCCTTCTTTGTGTATAGCATGCTGCTTTGTTAGCTGGCTCAGCACTTCAGTTATGATAAGGAAGATCAACTCTTTGGGGGGGGGTATTGCCTCAACTAACAACTTCGAAACTATAGCTATACATTCTCGAAAACAGAATCCGACAGTGTCAGTCTTTCTCTTTTTTATTAGAACAGTTTAATCATCTTTTCCAAGTATGATTTAAAATAGGGGAGACATTTGAATATTTATCCAATTGACATTGATCTTGGAGTTACAGATAGGGCTCAATAAAACAAACCCAGGTATCAGCTTTCCTGCTGTGGGATGACTTAGTTACATCCCTGAATGATCAAAAGCGTGTGAATAAGTGGGGCAGCACTGGTAAAATAAAAAGCAAAGTTTGGGGACTCTACTGCTTGCATTATCTGATAGGGAACCTGGAGTATTTAGGGTCATAACTACATTATTATGGTGTGAAGAATTCAGATCCAAGGTCACTGGATGAAAGGCAAGATCGGCAGCAGCCTGAATGATTTAAGTGGTGATAACTTTGCAGTGAGGTAATGTTCCAGATAAGAATGTGTATCACTGAGTAGTGTTAAGAGTCAACAAAAATTTAAACAAAAATTCTTGGCTGTAACTATAGGATATTTTCCAGACAGCAACTTGCAGAATTGTTGGGTGTCTTTCAAGATAAAAGATAACATGAGACATATCTTGAGGCAATTATATGTGGGAAAGTAGTTAAGTAATTTTGAATGTTCGGCAAATATTAAAAAAGCAATGTGATGGGAAGAAGTCATCAAGAAAGGGGGTCTTAGATTGTGAGACAAATTGAATATTTGGAGTTAGATTTTTTCTTTAATTATGGAGAACATTGCTTTGAACTGAGAAAGGAGACTGGGTCTTTACAGATTAAAAAGTCTAAAAGTTTGCTTATTTTGCTCCTTTTGTATTTATCAAACACATTACAGTAATAACCACTAATCCAAAATTCTCCAACCCCTGTTCTCAAGTAATAAAACAAATTTTAGACTAGCTCCAAATGTTAATATCACATTGATCCTTGAAACTCCCTGGCCTGGGCTCATTTGCCAGGGCACTTTCCTCTGATTAAAGACCACAGAAGAACATCCACGTCACATGATGCCTTTGATCTCGAAAGCCTACTCAGCATTTATTTCTGAATTTTCCTAGTGCCTAGTTTTCTACAAGTACTTACTACATATTTTGTTAATTGAATAAATGACCTAGATGTGCAAGGAGATTCCAAGTCAGAAAAATGAAGGAGCTGGAAAGAGACTAGATCTGGTTCTGTTTCTACACATTCAATTCAATTAAAAAAAGACTTATGCAATTCCTCACATGTGCAAAGAACGCAGTAAGCATCAAGGTGCAAATGAAGAGTCTGAAGATGAGATTGGTACAGTTTGGGAATATATACACATATAAAATGTAAACTGACAACCACAGATATCAGCCAGCAGGGAAGAAAAGTTAGCATATTTACAAATGATCGTTTTATGTATAATTTTCGAAATTATTCGCCTAAGATTCTGCCTGTATTATATGCCATCAGTGGCTTTGTCCTCAAGTTCGCATTTGGAGATGGTAGGCCTCCCGAAAACTTTCACATGCTAATGACTGTAATTAAGGTAGAAGGGCCTTATTTAAATAGTAATTAGCCTTCAGGACTTGAAGTGTAAACAGAACTCTAATTCATTAAGAAAGTTAATTGGTCTTCCGGGTTAGAGATCTTAGCCTGGCCTTTCTCTTTAGTATTCTGTATTTTTGTAACCAGTTTAGGTAGTGTGTTGATTCAGTGGGATGAAGTTTTACAAGCTCTTGTTTCACTTCCAGAAATTTAGCTTAATTCTCTAGAAAAAGACTAATACAATTGAATTTCTAAACATTTTGAAAACACCAAGTAAAATTATATGGCAAAATCATGAACATTTGACTTTTCTTCCTAATTATGGGAACCATATTATTCATGGTATTCCAGGGCAATTATTGATAGCAACCCCTTTCACATTCAGGAGTATTTTGATTTGAAGATCAATTATGTGGTCACTCTAATCATAATCAAAGACGACAAAACATACAGTGATTGCTCAAACTACAGGTGTGGCTAAGATTGGCCACATTTTCCAGTGAACATACGTCAGGGTCTTCTCTGCTTACTGCTATAAAGATAGTTAATGATGTTATTAGGTTTAAAAAGTCATTTTTTATGGAAGACAAGTACTCTACCAAGAATTTTATCATTTGCCAACTTTCTTGGTTTGCTAATCATTTTTGCTTAGAAAAATCACTATATTTGATAGCCGCATATCTTTATATTCCATAGTTCTATAGATAATTTGAATGGCAGGTGGGTCTAGTGTGATTTTGCTTTTTTTTTCCTTTAATTTTTTTTGTTGTTGGTAGTGGCTGAGTCTTGCAATATTGCCCAAGCTGGCAGGCTGGTCTTGAACTCCTGGCTTCAAAGATCCTCTCTCTTCTGCCTCCCAAATTGCTGGGATTATAGGTGAGCACCACGGCCAAGCCTGCCCTATCTTCTTTAACATTTCTTGTGCTTGGGTGCTGTGACTCATCACACTCTCTACGACAGAAGCTTGGGCTGCCTGCTAGCCATTTTCTAAAAACACGCAGCCTAACGGACCTGTGTAAGTAGTACAAGTTGCACAAATTCAACCAGTACTGGGGGAATGCCGTGGGTGACACATAGGAGGCATGCACAGATGTTTATTTAATGAATAAATAAGTACCACTGCCTTTGACTGGCCATCCTAGGTGGTAGGGAGAAGAGAAAGCTCTTAGATACCAAGTAGGCTCTACCCTCAGAGGGTTAACAGTCTCCCAGAGGAAGACATAAGTAAATAACCATACTTGAAAGTGAGAATCATTAAGTGCCAAAGGAATCTCTAAGCAAAAGTGGGAGATAGAGGTTGCTGATAAAGATAGAGCTGGAAAAAGTGGCAGACATTCGAATTTAGACTTCCCAGCTCAGCGTTAACGCTGGCCGCAGGCTGAGTCCCGGGAATGTGGATATCCCCCCAACCCCCGTCAGGCGCTGAAATCGTGCACATGTTTTTTTTTGTTTGTTGTTGTTGTTTCCTGGCTGCCTAACAACTTTCCCCTCATGGTTAATGACTAATCCAAAGGAGCATTAGCTCACTCTGCAAATATGAAAATATAATATGGCAAAATATAACGTTAAAAGCTACCAATCTACTGTGATCAGTAAAACAGAGTGACTTACATAGTTACTGCTTCGTCCCAAATATAAATGAAATAAAACTATTCTACTTTAAGGACTTTCAAACGCTGGCTTCATGGCAGAGCGATGTTGAGATACAAAGCATTTAAGATGAACAGGACGCGCAGACCCTACTTTCCTCCCCAGCGCACCGCTGCTCTCGCGGAGACAGGCTGTTCCGCCCCCAGCAAGCCCAGGGCCTCCCCCGGGCCGCGGGGCTCCGCGGGGCTCCGCCGGGCGCAGCGCGGTCTGCAACCCGCCTCTGGAAAGGAAAGCCGGGCCCGGGCCGCGCTGGGTGTGCGCCCGCCCGGGTAAAGAGGGAAAGTAACCGGAGTCGCCGGTTTCGGGACCCGCCCCCTCCCACGAGTTTCACCCAGGTCCCAGGTCCCGCCCCCTCTTTTATTCGGTTAGCGACGCCCGCAGCAGGAACTTTGTAACCCGAGCGCGCACGCTCTGCGCTCGTTCCTGCCAGGGCGGCCCGGGAGGGCGGCGCAGGAGGTGGGACCTGAGGCGGGAAGGCTCCGGGACGCCGGCGCACGCGGAGCGGGGACCGGGGAGAGCGCGCCGCCGAGAGGAGGAGCCGGTCGCGCGTCGGGAGAGCGGGGGAGGTGGTCCCCGCCAGCCAGGCTCCCGCGCCGAGCCCAGCCCAGAGGCTTTGGGGTCGCATCCCGCGTGCCTGCAGCTGCTGTCGCCCGGGAGCAGCAGCTGTGCCCGGAGGAAGGAGGAGGAACTGCAGCTGGACGGTGGCAGCTGGAGGAGCTGCACAGCTGTCCCGTGTGCGGGCGAGAGGGCCGCACTCCCCTCGCGGAGCCGCGCTGGGGTGACCCGCTGACCGCGGCCATGCATCCTTGACTGAGTCGCTCCGGAGCGCAGGGGACAGGCCGCGGGGCGCGCCCTCTCGGGAGGGGGCTCTGGGGCGCAGGCAGCGGCACTTCACCTCGGACTCTGTCGCCCAGCGGGGAGCGAAGCCACTTACCATGGAACCCGTGACCAAGTGGACCCCCAAACAAGTAGTGGACTGGACTAGAGGTGAGGGGGGCCTTGGGGAGCCCCAGACTCCTCCAGCCCCGGGGAGGGACGGGCGGGGAGATGGGGAAGGGTGTGAAGTCCTTCCTGCGGTCAGAGCCTCTAGAGCGCTGCGCGGCGACAATGCAAACTTATGCCGGGTGGCCTGTGCGCCCCATCTTTTGCCTGCTCCGAGCTTTTCCTTTCGGGGGTGCGAGTTGTGGCAAGCCTAAGGGAGCCCGATCTTTAAACCGGGGTAAGGATGGCCTTTTCAGTGAAGGGTGAGGGCTGGGGATGCGGATCTCAGGACCCTGGGCGGGGGGCGCCCTCCCTGCCCTGCCCGGGTGCGGTGCCTGGCGACTTGGCCACCCCAGCGCGCAGGCACAAGGAGCCTTTGTGTGGGTGACTCCCGCCGGACCTCGTAAATGCCTCCTGCCCAGAGCAGTCCGCAGGCGTGACCGGGCGGTTGGACAGGTAAAGGGCGACTCGGGAGGTTCGCCGCTCCTGTCTGTTTTTGTTGGAGAAGGCGACAGGCCAGCGCAACAGCCGAGCCAACACCGGGGCGTTTTTGCCAGCAAGAAGCGTCGGGCCAGGACTCCTGGGAGGCGCCAGTACCCCCGGTGGCGCTGCGTCTTCAGGCCGCATTTAAGCGCTGGGAAGGAGAAATCTATTTGGAACAACTGTTTTGATACATACAGTATGTGGGATGAAGAGACCAGCGAGGTGGGGAGAAATGGGCGGTTGAGCGGGGTAGAAGCTTGTCCTGGCTTTTTACTGTTTCCCAAGAGTTAGAGGCTACCCCGTCCTCTTTATAGTCTTCCAAGACGACTCTCGAATCTACTAGAACAACTAATGGATTTTCCTGGGTTCCCCTAAACTCTACCCCCACCCCCCAGAATATCTCTGTTTCAAGTTACTATTCTGTTTTCTGTCTGCTCTTCCAGGTGAGGAATGATGTTCTTTCTCAATAATACTAGACTTGTATAGCGTTTACAGTTTGCTAAGAGCTCTCTCTGTTACTGCCCTTGGTCACCCACAGTAAGCCTGTGAGGTAGGTAATGCTGGTAAGATCAGGTCATCTTTCAAACCGTCCCACCCATGCCTGCAGCATAATGCGAACTGATCATCTCTGCATCTCATTTCTCTTGCCTGTGACTTTTACTCATGGCCCACATGGAATGGGATGTCCTAGGTGGGTGGGATGTCAGCGGGTATGTTTGACTATATCCTGCTGCTCTGGGACGAGGGAAAAGAGTAATACACTCTCCTTGAGAAGGGGGTTGTCAAGTGACCAGAAATTCCTGGACTCTTACATAAAAAGAAAGATGTAAACCACAAATACTTGTGCATGGGTGACTAGGTTTGCCTGGGTGAAGAGTAAATAGCGTTGCCAGTGCTTGGTAGAAAACCTCAGCTTAAGAGCTAGAAATGCCTTTGAAATGAGGTGTGTTCCCTCATTCAGAGTCCTAATAAATTCCCCAGGCTGACAGCTTGCTGAGAGTGAGTTCATGATCTCTTTCACCTGTATGTCCGTGAGAGGGGCAACTTGAGATGCTGGTAATTTCAGCAACTCTTGACCTCTAGAGCCGCTCTGTCCAATAAGCGGGTAGCTCGTGGGCCTTTGCAGTGTGGCCAGTGACCTGCTGCAAGTGTCAGATACACACAGCATGTGAAGACTTGATATGAAAAAGAGTTTTGGGCATACTAGTTTAAATAAAACCACTACTAAAATTCGACTGATTATTTTTACCTTCTGAAATATGGCTTCTAGAAAATTTAAAATTACACGTGGCTCACATTATATTTCTGTCCGGTATTACTGCCCTGGAGTAGGAAAAGGGTTACAGCTTATCAGGGTAGCTTTCCTGCACCCTGCCTGCCTACTTGATAATGTACAACCAGAAAAGTGGTCACCGGCACATAGAAACATCATGGAGTGAGATCTTCACACCCTCAAGATTTGTCTCTCTCTCTCTCTTTGTCCCTCTTGGGACTGGGAGAGGAGAAGTGTAAATTCACATCCTGTTTATTTGTTTAGCATTTAAAAGGAAGAGCGGATGAAAACATGATTTTGGTATCCAGTTGCCTTGATGTTATGACTTAGTTGAGATTGCTTTTGTCTAGGAAAAGTTTTCCACTGACCTGAAAAGGGACTACTGTGGCTGGCTCAGTACCTTGGATTAGCTTACATACCTGTGCCTAGCACTAGATAACTTTATTCGAAATGTTCCTGCCCTTTTGGACCCTGAAGTATACAGCCCCATACAAAGACCTGTGCATTTTCTGTGTTAGAATCTAAAAATGATAAAGGAAGCAAGTGTATGGCTAACTCTTAGAGGCCAACAGGTGACATTCTCCCAAATTGCAGGACTCCTTACTTGAATATTTCTCCTAATAATGATGCACGGGTATTGACTTTTTAATAAACAGTTGTCTTATGCAAACTTGTTTGCTTATAGGACTATTTTTAGCTGTCTTTGCAAATCTCTTTACCTAACCTTTATTTTATAAATGCATCCTGCTGATAAGTATAGACCAGGCGTCCTCAAACTACGGCCTGCAGGCCACATGCAGCCTGCCGAGGACATTTATCCAGCTTGCTGGGTGTATTTGCCGCCACTGCCTGTCCTGGGCCTGCAGTCCAGCACTCTAATGGTCTGAGGGACAGTGAACTGGCCCCCTGTTTAAAAAGTTTGAGGCCCCCTGGTGTAGACCGTGCTACTCTTGGTATTGCCTGAATCTGTGGTGGGTGGTGACGAGCACTATGGAAGGCCTTAGATTTAACACTGTCTAAAACTGGCACTAGTCTACAGTTGGATCCCACGTCATTATTATCCGACTATTAGACGACAGATATAGGCATTAGGAAAGAAATTGCTGTCTACAGACTGAACTAATCCATTTGGATTTTATTATTAATCTTTAGCTACTCTCTTACCATTTTTTTCATACTATTTGTAGACCCTCAGTGAATATTAGCAGTGTATCAGGCACAGGTCCAAGCATGGTATAAACATCAACTCATTGAATAAGCACAACCGCCCTGTGTGTAGGAACTGTTATTTCCGTTTTGCACTTGAGGAAACTGAGTCACAGGGAGGTTAAGCACTTTCAGCAGTGTCACCCAGCGGAGGTGGAAGAGGAGCGTTTGAGCCAAGGTGGTTTGGCTTCTCTCCACTCCATCTTCTTAGGAGCTGCTTCCCAAGGCCACACCTAGACCACACTGAGAATCTCAGTTCACCACATCTATGAATAGATCTTCAGATGCTCATGATCTGCATTATTAATACTTGTTAGTGGAGGAAAGTTATGTGGTACCTATATGACTTCTGCATATTCAGCTCAGTTCAGAATGTTATTTGTAAATCAGATTAGTTCCTAGTTCATGGCACCTTGCTAGTCAAACAGTTCAGTAAAGGTTTTTGCAAAGCAAATTATCTTTTATAACATGTAGGGCCAGCCGCACTTAACAGAAAGCTCGGTGGGTTAACCAGACGGGAGGACCTCCTGGTGCTGTCAGGCTCCCCTGGTCTTACTCAGGTGCTCCTGGCACGTGCCATAGGCTGTGCCCATGCACGTGGTGTTCATTCCATACCTAAAGCCTTGGTGCAAGGTGGCTGCCTCACCCCAGGATTACTTTTCAATTCCAGGCAGGAGAAGGGAGATTTACAGAAGGCAGAAGGCTGGTGGCAGCAAGTCTTCTCCTTTAAGGAGTTCTTTGAGAAATTCCACCATGGCTTATGTTCAGTTGCTGTAAGTGTCTCATGGTCACCTCATGCTGTAGGGGAGGCTGGTCCTTGCAGTTTCATTTCGATTTTTTTTTTTTAAGTTGGGTACATTGTCATCCTGAAGAAAATTCGACTTTGGTCAGTAAGGAAGAAGGTGAGAATAGATACTGGAGTGTGGGCAGTAGGGTCTGCCACACCCAGGAATTTACACGTGCTGGTTTCCATGGGTCAATTTCCAAAGTAGAACATCTGCCACGATTTCCCACTTACCTCCAGCCTTGTTTTAGAAGTAGTGTTACATTTTCATTCCCATTAACTCTTCTCAGGTCAAAACCTTAGCTCATATGAGGCCTTTTTCTCTAAACCTGATTTAAATATGAGTTTTATTGTCAGGGGCAGCTGCCATAAGCTGTGTTTCTGCCCTCGAGCTGTAGGGGAGGGTATTCACCAAGGAGGGGACTGATTTGTCCTAGCAGGCCTGTCCACCCCTTGGGCCTTTGGTCAGCCTGGAATGGGCAGCCTCCCACTAAGTGTGTAGATGAGCGAGCACACCCATAAAACCCAGCTTTTGTCCTAGGACGCAAGTCTCCCTGGCTTCTGGTGCTGGTAGCGTAGGTACCATTTTCCATCACCGACTGAAAGTAGAGGGCCTTTCCTGGCTTGAGGTCTGAGCCAAGGACTCTGTTACCCGGCTGCAGGCTCTGATCTTCCCCCGTAATGTCTGTTAGTATCTGGCATATCAGTTCTCTTAAGGTGCCTCACTTGTTGGGCATGGAGATGCTGGTATTTCCATATTAGCTATAGGGATGTGGTACGTTTTAGGTTGACTGGAACCTATCACCTTGCTGTTAGGCCCATCCAGGAGGCTGTGCCTTTTGTGATCCTCATTCTAATTTAGGTTATAACTTTTCTTTTAGCCTCTGTGGTCCCTGGAAAGCTCCTTTTCTTTTAGCAGCTGCAGATCCATCACTTGGTCATAGGTCAAAAAACTCTGTTCCCCCCTGTCTCTGGTTCAGTTCTCTCTCCTGCCTTCCAGTGATAACATTCCCATAATTACAAAAAACAGGAAAACGTTGACTGAAGCACCGATGGTGTGGTAGGTGCTGTCGTGAGTGATTTAGGTCCCCCCCCCCTTTTAATTCCTGGAAAACTCCATATGTACCATGACTAGCCCATTTTAAGGAAACTGAGGCAGAGAGGGAGAATTTTCTCAGGGCCTCATATTTGTGAGTGGTGGTCTCTTCAGGGTCGGGTGTCACACCATGACTTGCCCCAGGCAGTGGAGCTCAGAGGCTGAGAGCGTGGGCAGCCAGACTTGGTGCACACCAGTCCTGCTCTGTTTGATCTTATGTAAACTCTCAATAAATTTTTACTCCTCATTTTTATTGTTTCTTCTCTTCCTTTATCCTATAGCTCCAGGACATAAACTCTTCTCTCTGACAGTTGAGTCTGTCATAACTTGGATTCCTACCATTGTTAATGCTGAAGATATTTCTCTGCCGTTTGCCAACTGGTCAAAGAATCCAGGGCAGAAATTGCAGCTAATCGGGAGGGTTCTTGATTAGCTGAGTGATAAATGCCTCCTGCCAGTAATAAGTTCAAACCATATTTCCTCTGCTGCTTCTTCTTTTTCTAAATACTATCTGGACTTCCAGGGATCATGGTATTAGGATGGCTTTTGCTGTTGACAGCTGGCTCCTGTCTGGCACCTGGAGCTTCAGCATCGCCTGGGGGCTTGTTAGAGGTGCGGAAGCTTGGTTCTGCTGAGTCAGATGTGCATTTTAACCAGATCCCCCGTCATTCATGCACCCTTACTGTTTGAGAAGTACTGTTCTAGCACATGGCTGTAGACGCATTTGTGAACTTGGCTGGTAGGTCTGCCACGGTGGCATCAGGTTCTCTGATCTGACATGTACTTAATAACTGTTGTATTTACTTTCTGAAGTAATGATATTTAGCTTGAGGATGCTTGACTTGGCCACTAATTAAAAAAAACAAAGCAATACTAGGGTGTATCGTTGTGTTTACAAGCAACGCCTAGCAACAGCATCAGGTAATTAGCAAACTAAATGAAACATTTCCCCTGAGAGTTCATACCTAATCCTAGGGACTTGAAGTGTTCTCATATCAGCTTTTTAAAAAAATTCTTTGGCTTGGCGCCTGTGGCTCAATCGGCTAAGGCGCCAGCCACATACACCTGAGGTGGCGGGTTCGAATCCCAAGCCCGGGCCCGCCAAACAACAATGACGGCTGCAACCAAAAAATGGCCGGGTGTTGTGGCGGGCGCCTGTGGTCCCAGCTACTTGGGAGGCGGAGGCAGGAGACTCGCTTGAGCCCAGGAGTTGGAGGTTGCTATGAGCTG
>CAUYQV010184263.1:0-14726 GCA_963574575.1 Galagoides demidoff
TGAATTATATTTCTTTTTTTCTTTTTTTTTTGAGACAGAGCCTCAAGCTGTCCCCCTGGGTAGAGTGCCGTGGCATCACAGCTCACAGCAACCTCCAACTCCTGGGCTCAAGTGAGTCTCCTGCCTCAGCCTCCCAAGTAGCTGGGACCACAGGTGCCCACCACAAGGCTCGGCTATTTTTCCATCATTGTTGTTTGGCTGGCGGGCCTGGGCTGGATTCAAATCCACCACCTTAGGTGTATGTGGCTGGCGCCTTAGCCACTTGAGCCACAGGCGCCGAGCCGTGAATTATATTCTTTGTGATACCCACACATCTGTATTGTGTAAGTATAATTGGTAGTTTACATATATACATTTCTTCTTAGTGCCATGCATTTTATTCATATTGGAATATTTTATAAAATAATCTAATGCAGAAAATGCTGTTGTTCAACTGAGTACTTCGATTGAAGACTACTGAAGGAATACCTAATAGTCCAGGTAAACTACCTCACCTATAACTTCATTGCTCAATAAATGTAAATAACCAAAATAATATTCTGTTGATTTATATCATAGATCCTACACTAAAACATTTAAAAAATAATTTTTAACAAAAGGTGAAAGTTAATGATCACTGAATTCTATTCACAACTTTGAAAAAAAACAGGAACAAATAAGGTGACTTTGAAAAGAATGCCAATATTTCTGAACCCAAACTCAATAAATTACAAAAGCTATGGCTGAAAAAAGAAAGGGATCTTGTAACTTGCATATTTATGCAAATTATTTCTTTGAAGTTCAGTTTGTGCTGGTCTAATGACTCTTCAAATTGTCTTGGTGCTTTCTAATCATCATATTTCAAATAAATGTTTTTCTTAAATGCAGATGCTACATTCAAGTACTGCTCCATTAAAGACGAAAGGATGGAGACAGAGTAAAAGCTATGGACGTCCTAAAACATGCCTGTAAGAATTTCTAGATAGGTTTTCCTCATAATGCCTTGTCCAGTGTGTCTGATATAAGGCTTATAATAAGATGAGATGGGCAGAGTTGGATTGTCTAACAACATATTACTTAAATTCATTCTTATGATATTCCATCAGGCAAATTTGAGAGAGATTTCATAAATGTAAATAACATTTCTACTTTATAATATGATCTACACATTTCAAGTGGTGCAGTTAGTAATACAATTTTATTTCTGGTGTAGACAGTAAGATACATACCAGAAGCTTTTTAATACCCATATGCATAAAAAGAAAGGAAATTATAATGTCCACTATAGATTTGATTAAAAAAATTAAAATATATTTACCTTGGCTGAGTTCTCTTCTTAAATGAGATAGAAACTGAGAAATAATAGTGCTTTGAATAGTAAATATTCTTGATAGATTATTAATTTTTCTTATGATTCATGAACTCTTAAAGTTGGGATAACATTGCTAATTTAGTATTATAATTCATAATTCCAAATAATAGGAGAAAACATAGGTTAGTAACTAAAAATAATATTTACTTGTGGCAGCTTTCATATATTATTACATATTCCTTAATACTGTCACATTTGATATTCTTATATATGTTTGATGCCTCCAAACATATTTGATCTCCACTGTTGGAGGTGGAACTGATTGAAAATTGTTTGGGTCACTGGGTTGCATCCCTCATGAATGGCTTGGTGCCATTCTCATTGTAGTGATTTACCAAATCTATTTGTTTACAAAAGAGCTTACTGCTAAAAAGATCCTGGCATCCTGGCAGCTTCTCTCTCTCTCTCTCTCTCTCTCTCTCTCTCTCTCTCTCTCTCCCTACATGCCTACTTCCTTTGCTTTTGCTCTTAAGTGGAGGCGTCCTGAAGTCTCACCCAGTGCAGATGCTGGCATACTTTTCATACAGCCTGAAAAACTGTGAACAAATTAAATTTCTTTTCTTTATAAATTGCCCAGCCTTTTTAGCAACACAAAACAGACTGAGACATATATTTACATTTCCTTTTCCATTTTCTATCTTGCATTAGATTAATTATAACTTTGGTGTCTTCACCGAATCTTATTCATGATAAATTTAGCAAATAAAAACATAAGATGCTCAATTAAATTTGAGTATCAGATAAATAACAGATAAATGAAAAGAATGGCAAATCATACAACCATGAAAATCGCATGAAAAGAATGGGCTATCCTATAGTCATAAAAAGTGAGTTATAGCTATGCATGTGTATGAATCAGTAATAGAAAGCTGAATTTTAAAGGGAAGTATAAGAAGATCATGAACTGCCTGATAATTCTTTGAAAAGCCCCAAACCAACCAAGACTAAATTATACATCATGTAGGTGGACATATATTTGTAGCAAAGCAAAATGAGTTAGACATTCACTAGAAACCCAGGGATGTAAAAGTAATTTACATAGTGAATGAGTTTAAAAGTTGAGTTGTCATTTACTAAACTTTCAGTTGATTGCTCTGAAGTCGAATGCTATTCATTACTGTCAATTTTCTCAGAAAAGTCCATTAATAGCTGTTATGCACAGTTGAGAAAACAAGCAGTTACTCAATAGACCTTCCTGTTCTTTCTTAATGTATATGTGCAATTGTGTTTTTTTATGGTATATACCTACGGAGGCGTTGGTGGGTTGTAAGGCATATGAATGTTCTACTTCAAAAAATAATGGCAAACTGTTACCCAAAGTAAAAACATAGGTTACACTCCTGCTATCATGAAAAAATAGGCTGTTGTTTCCCATTCTTTCTAATACTTGGTAATATTAGATTTAAACTTTGTGCATAAGGTAGGTGAAAAATCCTACCTCTTTGTTGATAAATATTTCTGTTTATAAATTATGTGAAACATCTTTTTGTCTATGAACATACATTTCCTGGTGAGAAGTATATTTATATCTTTATTCACTCTTCAATTGGTTTAAAAGGGTTAACTACATTAATATTTTCACTATTAACGAATGCTGTGCACCATATTTATATCAGAACACTAAAATAACTATTTTCGCTAACTATAACATGGGATTATACTAGATATAGGATAAAAACAACAAAAAATATAATGATATGGTAAGGCATGATGGCCCATATCTACAATCCCAGAACTTTGGGAGGCTGAGGCAGGAAGACTAGTTGAGACCAGGATTTTCAGACCAGCCTGGGCAATGTAGTGAAACCCTCTCTCTACAAAATATAAAAATTCAGCCTAGGATGGTAGAATGTGCCTATAGTCTCAGCTAACCGGGAGGCTGAGGCAGGATGATTTCTTGAGCCCAGGAGTTTAAGGTTGCAAGGAGCTATGATCATGCCAACGGACCCTACCTTAGGTAATAGAGTGAGACCTTGTCAATAATGATACTAATAATGAGGAGGAGGATGAGGAGGATGTAATGAGTAAGAAGATTCTGAATATGCAATTTACTTGAAATAACAAAGAATAACAAGGCTCAGGTTTTTAGTTTTGAATATCAATATTGCTTGAATAGGTGAACAAATGGAATATCACACACTATGCTCAGGACTCATAATAATAAGTTGATATGCTTCTTCCTGCCCATTTGTCAGTATCCATTTAATCAGCAGAGATACAATAAATGACCCTTCTCTGCCAAACCAAAGAACAATGTAAAGGAAAAGAGTAATATGGGTTTGCTTTACTTCTCAGTGGTACTTTTCTGTTTACTTGGGGAAAAGAGAGAGAACCTATAAAATCAAGTTCAAATGATTTTTGTTCTTCTGGGTAGATACCTAGTAATGGAATTGCAGGATCAAATGGAAGGTTGACTTTCAGTTTCTTTACGAATTCTCCAGGCTGGGTGTGGTGGCTCACACCTGCAATCCTAGCACTCTGGGATGCTAAGGCAGATGGACTGGTGTGTTTGAGACCAGCCTGAGCAAGTGCAACACCCCATCTCTAAAAAATAGCCGGGTGTTGTGGCGGGCACCTGTAGTTCCAGCTAGTTGGGAGTCTAAGGCAAGAGAATTGCTTGAGCCCAATAATCTGAGGTTGCTGTGAGCTGTGACGCCACAACATTCTACTTAGGGCAACAAAGTAAGATGCTGTCTCAAAGAAAAAAAAAAAAAAAGAAAAAAGGAAAAGAAATCCCCATACTTCTTTCCATTAGTTTGCAATTACACCAGCAGAGTAGAAGTGACTCCTTCTCTCCAGATCCACACCAGTATCTGCAGACTTGGGAGTTTGTGATGTGGGCTAGTCTCACTGGAGGGGTAGTATTTCAGAGAGGTTTTGATTTGCATTTTTCTGGTGATTAGAGAGGGTGAACATTTTTTCAGGTGTTTGTTGGACATTCATCTGCGATCTTCAGAGAAGTTTCTCTTCATGTCTCTTGCCCACTTATAAATGGGGTTGTTTTCCAGATTGTTTACTGAAGCTCAATTCAGAATTACCAAGTCATGGAAACAACCCAAATGCCCATCAACCCATGAATGGATTAATTAATTTGATACATGTATACCATGGAGTACTATTCACCCATAAGTAAAGATGAAGCCTTTACATCTTTTATGTTTATGTGGATGGAGTTGAAACACATGCTTCTCAGTAAAGTATCTCAAGAATGGAAAAGAAAAATAACTAATGTACTCAGTACTAATGTGAAACCAATATATAGACAACTCCATGCCCAGATGAATGATAAAATACAAACATAGTCTAGCAAAGGGGAGGGATGGAGAGGAGAGGGTGGAAGAAGGGAGGGTGATTGGCAGGTGGAGGGAGAGCAGTTGGTGGGATCTCACTCATCTAATGTGCACAATGTGAGGTGTTCAGCACCCCCTGGGGGAAAGGCTCAATTGCAACTGCAACCTTATCTTATAATGAAAAGAATGTAACCTAAAAATGTGTACGCTCATATTAAGTTGAAATTAAAAAAATGGAATGATAAAGAAGAAACGGGCACTATCTTGAGATCCAACACATGGAGCCAAATTCCCTGCTCTGAAGAGGGACAGAATTCCCTTTGTTTTCTCACAGTCAGGAAGGCCAGCGTTGCTGGTCTCCTCAACTGTGCTTAGGAGCCACTTAAAAGTCCACCAGTTGAGTTGTCATTTACTTACATTGTAATGGCCCAAAGCCAAAAGTCATTTTTTGTACTGTACATTTTTTCTGAAATTTTCATGAATAGCTTCAATTTTTTTTGAAACATTTGGAATGAGCACTCTCTTTCCTTTATAATTATCAATGTCCAGATACAGTTTGGATTAAGTCTAATGTTTGACAAAGGTGATCATTTTCCATTTTTTTTTTGTTGTTGTTAATTTTATTTTATTTGCAAAACCGAAGGAAATGTGGGGGGTTAATATTTCCTCTAACTTTATTAAACAGATAGTTACAGCTCTGTAAGTTCCTTATAGAAATTTTTGTACAAGTCTTCCCTTTGTTTCTCCTTTCCTTCCATTCATTCCTTTATTTCAGACAGTTAGTAACAGACACAAGTCTACTGAAAGGTTTGAGATACAAAACATATTTTCATTGTATTTTCTGAATGCTGCTGAATGAATAAGCCTAATGAGATTCAGGCTAAGTAAAAATATCTAAAGAAAGAAATGTCACCACACCTGAGTATCTCTTACAAAGTCCTAATTTGAAAGGGTGATGCAAAGAAACTCACATACATAAAAAATCAAACTGGCAATGCACAGATGAAAACATGATGCTTATTCTTGCTCATAAGTGAAAAACTGCAAATCAGTATAACAATTAAGTGCTGCATTTCATCAGCCAAATTGAATATATGACAATACCCAGTGACAGCAAGAGCATACTAACAGGTAATACCATATACTATTGGGGAATGTGATTAGTGTAATTGATACTAACTTAATCAAATTCAAATTTACTTTTCTGTTTATTTACCAGTATTGCTGGAATAAATTTAACCTGCAAATAAAATATATTTGAAGCATGGCTGTCGAGTTGTTTTTGTGGGTTTTTTCCCCCCCAGCAGGTGTATAATTGAAAAACAATTAAACAAATATAGAACAAAGTGCAAGAAAATTATATGTAGCCAGTAAATTATATTAGAAAAAGATGCTAGGGTTCAAAAAAAAATCTTTAAGTTACATGCTGCTGAAATTAAATACACCGTTCACAAACATACACACATGCTTACATACACACACTCATGCTCACATATACACACACATACATACACACACGCATGCACTCATATACAGACATGCTCACATACACACACTCATACACACGGATGCACACACTCACATACGAAAATGCTCACATACACACACTCACACACACACATGCTCACATACACACACACACGCACACACACACACGCACACACACACACTCACATACACACATTCATATACACACACTACATACACACGCACTCACACACATTCACATACACACATATGAGTTTATTTTATTTATTTATATAATTTACATATATACCTATGAAAACATACACAGACATTTGGGGAGAACTTTTTACAGGGCTACTTTCAAAAATAAGTACTAAATGATGAGAGAATTCTTTTCATTATATATAATCTGCAGCGGTTCTAATAGAAATTTCCGTGACAATGGGATGTTTTATATCTATACCATTCAGTGTGCTAGCTGCTGGTTTTATTTGATTAGTGAACAACTGAAATATTGTGTGACTAAAGGATAGAATCTTTAATTTTACATGATTTTAATTCATTTAAAAATAGTTCCATATAACTAGTGACTCTCAGGTTGGACAGTGCAACGGACTATTTTCTAACATGTTTTCATCCTCTTGTCTTCAAAAGTCAGTGGAGGCTACTAAAAATAATACTACTTATTTGCACTTATAATTAGACTATGCTTTATAAAAATGTCTAGTAAATGCTGCTATTTTTAACATATATAAATGATGTATAGACAGGAGCAGAACCAGTCATTAAAGAAGGAAGGAAAGCCAACCATCGAAAGAACAAAGACAGAGAAGAAAAAAGGAAGGAGCAGCAAAATATTTCAAAAAGTAATGACTTGAAACTTCTCAATTAAATGAAACATATTAACGTAACTGTTCAAGAATCTCAATAAATTCCAAGTAGAACAAACATAAAGAGATCCTCACATAGACACATTAAAGTCAAATTGGCAAAACTCCAAGGAAAATCATAAAAATGGCACAAAAATATAACATTGAAAGAACAAGACAAATGCCATTTTAGGCAGCTCCCCCCATCTTGAGAAATAAGTTTCAGTTTCCCCACCAGGTATTTCCCCCATAACCTCATGATTCCTATTACCCAATCAGAACACACCTTGTAATCAGACCACTGAGCCACTAGTGCCCAATCGTGTGCCGCCCCATACTCAGATTTTCCCCAAACCCTGCCTACATTCCCAACCCCATAAAACCCCCCACCCCAGAGCTCGTGGCTCTCAGCCAGGATCCCTTGCAGCAGAGCCCCCGGGAGTCCAAACTCGAGCTTGCTTCAATAAAGGCCCTTTTGCTTTTGCATCGGACTCAGCTCCTGGTGGTCTTTGGGAACTAAGCAATCTGGGCACAACAGCATCATGTATAAGGGAACCTCAAGAAGATTACAGCTTAGTTTTCATAAGACATTATAGCACCTAGAAAAAATTAGAGTCACATTTTCAACTTATTAAAAGAAAAATGATTGTCAATAAAGAAGTCCATATTGAGCTAAGCGCTCCTTCAACATAAAAGGAGCACTTAAGCCATTTCTAGATAAATAAAACTGTGAGCATTTATTATTATCAGACCTGCCCTAGGAGAAAAACTATAGAAAGTTCTTGAGGCTGAAATGAAAAAAGCCTAAACACTAAGGCATAAAATGACCTAGTAAAGGGAGGGGGGAGAAAGATTGTGGCCAAGTAACAGATTCTTTGCAACTGGGCCCAGTGAGATTGGGTGAGAAGATTCCACACTCCTCTGGCTTGTGGGCTCTGCCCAGAAACATACCTTTGGGGACACAGGGAGACAGTGAGAGACTTCTGGACTCCAGGAGGAGGACAAAAGCAGTAGAGAAGTGGCAAGTTGTTGTGTTTGGACTGAGGCCATGGTGGCTGTCATGGCTGTAGCTTCAGCAGCAGTGAGATTGCAGTCAGGGAAGGTCTTCCCTGCAGATTGTTTTGGGGTTTCCTGGACTTGGGTACTTGATTGAATTACCTCTGGAAAACTTGGGTGAGAGTGTGGGTAACTTTAAGTGTTTTCCAGGGTCCAGGACTCAGCTACTGGGCCAGAAGGGCCCTATCATTGTTTGGCTGTGGGCTGCATGCAGCCATTGTGGGACAGCTGCCCTGCAGGCTCCACCCTCAGGGTCACAGAGTGAGGACCAGGCTGGGAGACCTTGGGAGAGTAATCTAGTGATTTTGAACAGTGTCAAAGACTGGGACTGAGACTGAGGGGAAGAGCAGAGCTTTCAGTGTTCAGTAGATAACACAGCTGCCTTGCAGCCTTAGCCCTCGGGGGCATAGAGTAAGGCCATTTTGGCACACCTGATAAGCAGGCGGCCACTTCAGGAGAGATCCCAGTGACACATGCTTTCCTGGGAAAGCCTATGCTTAGCCAAGGTGAATGGTTTAAAGTGTCCTTAAGTGGGCTAAGGAGAGATTCAGGCTCTCAATCCTGCAGGGTTTGAGAGCAAAGAAGTCAGGTGAGGCCTACAGTCTCCATCTTATACACCTATATCAGCATTGTGATTAGCATCTCATATCCCAGAAGATCACCTGTTGCCCAGACAATATTCACCAAGATATATATACTGCTTTGATTTTGGTTATGGTTTTCTTTTTCTTTCCTTTTTTTATTAATTTCAAATTCCCCCCACCCCAGATTTTTCTTTTTTTCTTTCTTCATTTTTCTAGTGTATATATAATTTTCCATTGTTGCCTTCTTTAATAATAACAACTTCATTTTTGCTAGTGTTTCTGCCACTGTTATTTGTCCCCCCCCCCAATTTTATCCCATAAGGTTTTCTGTTTGTTTGGTTTTTTTTTTTTATTTATAGTATTTTTTTTCTCTCTATTTGGTGGAGGGGGTACTATGTCTATTTACACTGGCTAAGAGCTGCAGACCTCAAAGGAACCACCCAACTTCAGCATCCCCATTGGTTGGGGGTTTTTAAGGTGTGGGGGGTTTTAAAGGCTGTACTCCTTTATTAGTCCTGTCTCCCTCTTTCTACACCTCTCTTCTTTTTGTCAATGTTCCCTTTTACTCAACCCCTTTCTCTTTTCTCTCTCTCTCTTTTTTAAATCTTTTTCCTTTCTTGTTCTTCTATCTTCTCAACCTTTTACTCCTACACCAAAAGGACTCATCAGAACCTTAGGTCAGAGGCATGGTAACTTAAAGAGCAAGAGGAAGTGAAAGGAAAATTAGAGCCAGGAAACAGATAAAAGAAAACACTCCTGAGGAAGAAATAGCAGAAAAATCCTGACAACATGAAAAACCAGTCCAGAGCAACTCCCCTCCCCCCCCGCAAGGATCATGAGGTAACTACTACAGATAATTCCACCCATAAAAAAAATTCTAGAAATGTCATAAGAGGAATTTAAAATACAGATGACAAAAACAATGAAGGAAATTGCTGAGAAAGTAGAAAATAACCAAAAGGAAATCCAAAAACAGACTCAAATAAAAGATGAATGATATGAAGAATATAGAAAGGCTATAGCATAGCTGAAGAAAATGACGCAGTCAACTAGGGAATTTAAAGATGTAATAGAAAGTATCAGTAACAGATTAGATCATGTATCTCAGAGGTAGAGGACAAGGCTCCTGAGATAACTCAGATAGTTAAAGAGGCAGAAAAAAAGAGACAGGAAACAGAACATTCACAGACATATATATGGGTCTTCATGAAGCATTCAAACATATGAGTTATAGGTATTTCAGAAAGGGAAGAAAAATGTCCCAGAGGAATAGAAGCCATACTAGAGAATATTATAGATGAAAAATTCCCAAATATCACCAAAGATTCTGACACACACCTTTCAGAATGATATCAAACCCCAGGTCAACTCAGCTCTAACTGAGCTTCCCCAAGGCACATTGTGATGAACCTGTCCAAAGTCAAGACAGAAGAAAAGATTCTGCAAGCTGCCAGGAGTAAGCACCAATTGACCTATAAGGTCAAATCCATCAGGGTGACTACAGACTTCTCAAATGAAACTTTTCAAGCTAGAAGACAATGGTCATCTATCTTTAATCTATTAAACAGAACAATTTTCAGCCCAGAATTCTATATCCAGCCAAACTAAGCTTTAAATTGATGGAGAAATCAAATATTTTATTGATATCTGAACATAGAGGAAATTTGTCACAACAAGGCCAACTGTATAGAAAATATTTCAACCTGTTCTATACACTGATCATCACAATGAACCACCAGCAAAGTAAGCACCCAGAAATTAAAGGACAGAACCTAATTTCCACAATGATGCAAAAGACAAAATTAAGCAATGGACTTTTACAAAATAAAATGAATAGAACACTACCACACTTACTAATTATCTCAGTAAATGTTAATGGCTTGAATTCCCCACTGAAGAGACATAGAATGGCTGACTTGATTTAAAAGAAAAACAAAAACAAACAAACAAAAAAGTAGTCCATCCATTTGCTGTTGGAAGACAATTTTTAAGGCAAATGGAATTCAGAAGAAAAAGGGGGTTGCAATCTTATTTTCAGATATAAATGGATTTAAGGTAACTAAAGAAAAAAAGACAAGGATGGACACTTCATATTGGTCAAGGGAAAAATACAACAAGGAGACATTTCAATTATAAATATTTATACACCCAACTGAAATGCCCCCAGATTCTTGAAACAGACCTTAATTAGTCTGAATAATATGATATCCAAAACACCAAAATAACAGGGGACTTTAACATTCCTCTTAAACAGAAATTAAAGAAAGATGTAAGGGACTTAAAACAGCCCATAGAACATTCTCCAAAATTGATCATATTCTAGGACACAAAACAAACCTCAACAGAATTAAAAGCTTTAAAACTTTGCATAGTATTTCAGACTATAAGATATTAAAGGTAGAATTCAACTCCAAGGAAAACATTCAACACCACACAAAGACATGGAAATTAAACAATCTTATGTTAAATGACAATTGGGCACAGGAAGAAATAAAAAAGGAAATCATTAACTTCCTTGAGCATAACAAAACTGAATACACAACCCGTGGGATACAGCCAAAGCAGTCCTGTGAGGAAAATTTATCACTTTAGATGCCTACATCCAAAAAACAGAAAGAGAACACATCAACAAATTGCTGGGCCATCTTATGGAATTGGAAAAAGAAGAACAATCTAAGCGTAAACCCAGCAAAGCAAAGAAATATCAAATTTTAAAGCAGAGATTAATGAAATTGAAAACAAAATAATCATTCAGAAAATTAAGGAAACAAGGATTTGTTTATTTAAAAAAATAAATAAAATAGATAAACCTTTGGCCAACCTAACTAGAAATAGAAAAGTAAACTCTCTAGTAATGATTTAATAGTAAAATCTCAGAAATGATAAAGGAGAATAAACAACACATGGCACAGAGCTATAAGACATTATCTCTGAATACTACAAAAAACTCCATGTTCAAAAATTTGACAATGTAAAGTAAATGGATCAATATTTGGAATCACACCATCTCCCTAGACTTAACCAGGAAGAAATAGATCCCCCGAACAGACCAATTTCAAGCACTGAGATCAAAGAAATAATAAAAAATCTCCCAACAAAAAAAATGTCCTTGTCTGGATGGCTTCACACCAGAATTCTATCAAACCTTCCCATACTGCAGAAATTATTCCAAAAAATTGAGGAGAAAGGAATCTTCCCCAATACATTCTACGAAGCAAATATCACTCTGATACCAAAACCAGGAAAAGACCCAACTAAGAAGGAGAATTTCAGACCAATTTCACTAATGAATGTAGATGCAAAAATTCTCAACCAAATCCTAGCCAATAGATTACAGCTTATCATCAAAAAAGTCATATATCATGATCAAGTAGATTTCATCCAAGGGATGCAAGACTGGTTTAACATACGCAAGTCCATAAATGTTATTCACCATATCAACAGAAGCAAAAATGAAGACCATATGATCCTCTCAAAAGATGCAGAAAAAGCACTCAATAAAATCCAGCATCCTTTTCTAATTAGAACACTGAAGATTATAGGCATAGGTAGCACATTTCTTAAACGGATAGCAACTATCTATGACAAACCCACAAATAATATTTTACTGAATGGATTAAAATTGAAAAGCTTTTCCACTTCAGACTGGAACTAGACAAGGTTGTCCTCTGTCACCTTTACTACTCAACATAGCGCTAGAAGTTCTAGCCAATACAATCAGGCAAGAGAAGGAAATAAAGGGCATCCAAATGGGACCCTAAATGCCCACCAAATGCTCTGTCTTTGCTGATGATATGATCTTATACTTGTAGAACCCCAAAGACTCAACCACAAGACTCCTAGAAGTCATCAAAAAATATAGTAATGTCTCAGGATATAAAATCAATGTCCACAAGTCAGTAGCCTTTGTATATACCAATAACAGGCAAGATGAGAGGCTAATTAAGGGCACAATGCCATAGCTGAAGAGAAAATAAAATACCTAGGAATATACCTAACAAAAGAGGTGAAGGACCTCTATAAAGAATATTATGAAACTCTAAGAAAAAAAAACAGCAGAGGATATGAGGATATTAACAAGTGGAAGAATATACCACGCTCATGGCAGAGAAGAATCAACATTGCTAAAATGTCTATACTTCACAAAGCAATCTACAGATTCAATGCCATCCCTATTAAAATACCAACATTGTACTTTCAAGACTTAGAAAAATTAATTTTCTGTTTTGTATGGAACCAGAAAAAAAAAAACCCATATAGCTAAGCTAGTTCTTAGTAATAAAAACAAATTTGGGGCATCAGCATAGCAGACTTTAGGCTGGACTACAAGGTCATAGTGGTCAAAACAGCATGGTACTGGCACAAAAATAGAGACATAGACATTTGGAATTGAATAGAAAGCCAGAAAATGAAACTAACACCTTACAGCTACCTAATCTTTGATAAACCAAACAAAAACATACCTTGGGGGAAAGACTCCCTATTCAATAAATGGTGCTAGGAGAACTGAATAGCCACATGTAAAAGACTGAAACTGGATACACACCTTTCTTCACTCACAAAAATTGATTCAAGATGGATAAAAGGCCTAAATTTAAGGCATGAAATCATAAAAATCCTCAAAGAAAGTATAGGAAAAACACTTGAAGATATTAGCCTGGGGAAAGACTTTATGAAGAAGACTTCTGTGGCAATTGCAACAATAAAAATAAACAAATAGGATTGAATTCTGTATAGCTAAGGAGACAACAACCAAAGAAAATAGAAACCCTACACAATGAGAAAGGATATTTGCATATTTTGAATCAGACTAAAGCTAGATAACTAGGATCTACAGAGAACTCAAATTAATCCACATTAAGCCAATAATCCCATATCTCAATGGGCAAGATAGATGAATAGAACATTCTCTAAAGAAGACAGATGAGGGAATGGCTAGCAAACATATGAAAAAATGCTCATCATCTCTAATTATTAGGGAAATGCAAATCAAAATCACCCTGAGATATCATCTAACCCCAGCAAGAGTGGCCCACATCACTAAACTCTCAAAACTGCAGATGCTGGCATAGATGTGGAGAGAAAGGAACACTTTTATAATGCTGGTGGGACTGCAAACTGAGGCAACCTTTTTGGAAGGAAATATGGAGAACCCTCAAAGAACTCAAGCTAGATCTCCCATTTGATACTGCAATTCCATTACTGGACATTTACCCTGGAGGAAAAATATCCTTTAACCATAAGAACACTTGCACTAGACTAGCTCAATTTATAATCTCCAAAATGTAGAAATAGCCTAAATGCCCACCAACCCATGAATGGATTATCAAGCTGTGGTGTATGTATACGATGGAATACTATTCAGCCTTTTTAAAAGATGGAGACTTTATATCCCTTGTATTAACCTGGATGAAAGTGGAACATAGTATTCTTAGTAAATCATCACAAGAATGGAGAAACATGAATCCTATGTATCAATTCTTATATGAACACAATTAATGATCTAGTACATGGTGGGGGGTGGGGGAAGTGGAAAGAAGAGAGAGGGAAGGAAGGAGACGGTGGGGGAAGGGAAGAGCCCAGAGAGGGAGGGGTGGGAGGTCATGGTATATGACATACTTACTGGGGATGGGACACAATCATTAGAGACTTTACCTAACAAATGCAATCGATGTAACCTGTTCTTTGTACCCTCAATGAATCCCCAACAATAAAGAAAAAAAAAAAGACCTAGTAAAGGTCACTACACAGGTATTATGAAAGACAGCATTCATGTATTTTGTTTGTAAATCCTTCTTCTGTTTTGGAATATAGCTGCACAAATAATAATTATAAAACTGTATTAATTATGTTACTGTGTTTAAGAGTATAATTTGTATGACAAAAATAGTACAAAGGAGAGGGAAATTTGAAAGTAATTTGGAACAATCTGCTTTGGAAATAATGAATATGACAATACAGACTACCAAACTTTATGGTATACGGCTAAACTAGCTAAGAGAAAATTTTCTAGCTGTAAATATCTATATCGATAAAAGAAAGAAAAAAAGAAAAGAAAAAAGATGTACCTCAAATTAATAGCTTAACCTTCTATATAAAAATGTAAAAA
>CAUYQV010184272.1:0-12081 GCA_963574575.1 Galagoides demidoff
AGATGTATGGAACAGAATTGAGAACCAAGAGATGAATCCAGACACTTAGCATCATTTGATCTTTGATAAGCCTATCAAAAACTTAAATTGGGAGAAAGACTCTCTATTTAAAAAATGGTGCTGGGTGAATTGGCTGGCGACCTGCAGAAAACTGAAATTGGACCCACCCCTTTCTCCTGGCTTTGTTTCTTAATGTGAGGTTTCTCCTTGGACACCGCCTTCAGCTCTCCCTTGGAAACCTGATTGGACTCGCACACAGATCGATCAGGACAGGGCAGGATGTGCTGCAGCAACCAGCTTCCTCTCTGGGCCATGTAGGCCCTGCCCTACGCCAGGCAGTTCTGGAGGACAGAAGGCGGCATGTGTGCTCTAGGAGAAACTTCATTCCACTTTTTGCTGGAAAAACAAGCAAAGAAACACAACAGTAAACTATGGTATGTACAGTCACAGAGGGTGAGCGCTGCAGCTGGTGGTCGGGAGATCATCTCTGAGGAGGGCACCCCCCCCCCAGCTCCTGGGTTGAGGTAGATGTAGCACAGGTGGGCCCAGGCCTTCCTGGCTGCTCCTCTCGGGGACTGGCAACAGCCCATCCAGGGCCCAGCTGAGAACTCAGGGGACCCTGTGAGCTGGAGTGGAAGTGGCTTCATCATGGCTAAAGGGATGGCAGGCGCCTCCTAACTTCCTGAGCTCCATCCACAATCCTTGCAGGCACCCCAGCCTGGACTTGGAGGGCCTCCCATGCTGTTTGTTCAGGCCAGGTCGCCCTGTCTGGACAGCATTTCTGATAGTCTGGAGCAGTTGTTGAAGCTACCCCAGCAGCCTGGGTTTGCATGGTGGCTCTTCTTGCCTTGGACAAGTAACTTAGCCTCTCTGTGACACGATTTTTATCAGCTGTGAAGTGAGATTACTGGCCTCCAAGGACCACCATAAAGATTAATTGAGTCAATTGGTGCAAAGCACTCTGTAGAGTGTGGGGCTCACAGCAGCCTCCAGCCAGTGTCTTTGGTTGAAAGAGTACACTAATGAATGAGGCCTCCACCCCTAGCTGGTACATGAAGATGCAAGGCACTTGCAAAGGGCCTGACAGCCCAGCCCACTCTCCAGGTGGCCCTGCTATCTACAGGCCTGAAGGGAAACTATACTTCATCCATGGAAGGCAGAGCTGACTCTGCCCCATCTGGGCTCACACCTGCTTAGCATGGCAATGATTGCCTTCCCTAAGCACCATTGCAGCAATTAGGAGCTGAGCGCTCCACTTAACTACCAGAGCGCAGTCGCCAGCTACACTGAGGGACAGCAACGCATGGCTGTCTCGCCAGCCTGGAGCCCCCAAATCATGTGGGCTGAGGGCAGCATAAATCCAGGCAGAGGGGCACTTGGCTGCAGTCTGGGTGGGCTCAAAGGGCTCCGGCTGAAAAGGAGGATGGCAGACATGTGCTGGAGGGGCCACAGGATGGGCCTTCCTTCCCCACCACTACTGCTGGGGTGGCAAACAGGAATTTGTCTGGGAGGCAGAAGTCTGAGGTAAGATGTGGACAGGGCTGGTTCCATTGGAAGCCTCTCCCTTCTGCTTACAGATGGCCATCCTTCTCCTAGGCGTGTGTGTGATCAAATCACCTCTTCTTGTAAGGACCAGGGCCAGTGCCCTTCTTTTAATTTAATCACCTCTTTAAAGGCTCTGTCTCCAAAAACAGTCACATTCTGAGGTTCTGGGAGTTAGGACTTCAATATATGAATTTTGGGGAAACACAAATCATATTATTTAAATATAAATAATATTATTTATAAATATTTAAAAATATATATTAAAAATTATTTAAATATTGTTATACTTAAATATAATATTATTATATTATTCAAATAATATCATCTTTCTGAGCCTTTTGACTGAGTGTCCCAGACTCGTTCCAGGCCACAGTAGGCAAGTAGAGTAAGGCTGTTCCTGAGATGGAGAACGACCTTCTGTGGTTGCTTCTGCACCCAGATCTGCTCTAGGAGATTCTGGATGCCTCGGAGATGCTGGTCACTGCCCAAAGCTTAGGGAGGCAGGCACTAGGCTGCATTCTCGATCATAGCACCAGCCCAGTGCGGGCACAATGAGGCCAGTTAGATTGCAGGATAGGTAAACTGAGGAAGCCTTTCAGAAATGGTGGGTTCCCTCTTGGTCTGTCACCACTACAGCTGTTTCTGGACACCTGGTGGCTACTGCCCCACCTGTATTCCTAATAGGGGGTGCTCCTCCTCTATGGAGCCCTGCAATAGACTCTAAATGTTCCTAAAATTGTGCTCTGACAACTCCAGTCAAAATTTCCCTGCCCAGAGACTCAGCTCTGGGAGAGAGGACTCCAGGGAAAAATGCAAAGTGTCCGGACATCCTGGCCCACACACCCCAAGTCCAAGCCAGGAAATTGCCTCTTTAGGAAACAGCATAATTATGTGCGAGTATTTTGGGGCCGGCCAGGCTGCAGGATTTATTTTGCTATTAACTCCCTGAAATCTGTCTAGACAATATGTAAGAGCACTGGACAAGACAAATTCATTAGCCTGCTTGAATAATTTAGATAGATTTGGAAAGCAAATTAGCAGCAAGGTGTTCCCTTATGGTCTCTGCACATATAGATTTTCCTTTAAGAGGCAGAATATAAATTAATAACAGTCTGATTGTCGTAATGACACAGGCCGCGCCTGGCTGCAGCTCCCAGATAGTCTCTCATTAGGAAGGCATTCACTTCTTCCCCCCCCCCACCCCACCCCTGAACACATTGGTTGGTTAAGTTCTTAGAAGCAGTTGTGCAGGTCAGAGAGGACCACTCCAACTGTGAACCCCAGGTCGCTGAGTTTCACAGTGGAGGAAGAATGCTCCCCTGAAGCCACTCTATCCTGGGAACTACTCTTGTGAGGCAAGAGTAGAAAATTCCACATCTCAAGAATGGAAGAAAAAGTATCCAATGTACTCAACACTATTATGAAACTAATTGTTAGCTACCTTAAGAAAGCTACAGTCCAAATGGAGCCCTAGACTATGGGGAAAGGGGAGGAGGGGAGGGGAGGGGGTAGGATGGGTGAAGAGAATGATATTGTGGGGATCACGCCTATGATTTATCCTCTTAGGGTACATGTGAATTTGTCTAAAGGTTGAATATGAATGTCTTAACACAACAATTATGAGAAAGACATGATGGCTACGTTAGCCAGTCGGATGAGAGTTTCCAAACTGCATATGGAAGCAACACACTGTATCCTATGATAGAATAATACAATTATGATCTAATAAAAAAAAGATTATATATAAAAAAAGATAAAACATGGAGGGAAAAATGATTATGGGACTTTTTAAAGTCAAGCTAAACATGTTCCCTCAGAGGCCTATTTAAGGCTAATCTTATTCCAAAATGGAATGTTTGTCCATTTGCACAATTGATTATTGTCTAAGCTTTTTTCTAATACTTATGTAAAACTGCTAAATCATGATGACTTTCTCTTCATGGTAAAGAAAATAGGAGGTCTTTATTTAACAAATAAAATCAATGTAACCTGGTTCTTTGTACCCTCAATGAATCCCCAACAATAAAAAAAACAGAAAGAAAGAAAAAAAAAATAAAAGAATTGTCAATCTGTTCATGTGCCTGTTCATGTACCTGTTTTGTGTCCCTAGTAAACAATGATATTCTCAAGGAAGAAATTTTATTTTATTATTAGTGCCCATTTCAAGTATAGCATGGATAGAGGAAATCTAGGAACTAGATGCCAGTGAAACAATATGAAATAACACCTAGGTAGGAAGAATGAGTTTTAGTGTTCTATACCACTATCTGTAGGTAATAGTAAATATTACATAGTTTCCAACTGCTATAATGAGGATTTGGAATGTTCTCAAAACAAAGATCAGATGATCCATATAACTAATTACCCTGATCTCCTAACCATACATTATATATATGTATATATGTATATATATATCAAAACATCACTATGCATTCCAAGAATATATGCAATTATTATTTGTCAATTAAAATAAAATAAAAAGTAAAAAGAAATAAATTTAATGAATTAATTCTAATAACACAGTGAAAACCCAGTCAAAAGGCTGAGCAGAGACGTATTACATGTATTACCCTAAAAATGTAACACAAATGTTCTCTAAAAACGAAGCATTGAAAATGCCTATGTTTATTATATTATAGGTAGTTATAATCATTTTGGTGAGTCCACTTTAAACTGTTGTCAATATGACTAACGATAATGGTAATGATAATGATAATAAAAATACCCCCAAATTATTTTATAAATCACTTTTTATTATTTTAACTCTGTGGTGTTTGTATATAATCACTTTATAAGAGAAACCACTGCAAAAATGAAGCAGGAAGGCTCTTACGTAAAATGAGTACTTAATGACTCCAAGGACCCTCACTAGAGCCTTTCCTTAAGACCTGCGTGGCAGTCTTGTACATATGATTCTTTATGACAGTGGTTCTCAACCTTCCTAATGCCGCAACCTTTTAATACAGTTCTTCATGTTGTGGTGACCCCTAACCATAAAGTTATTTTTGTTGCTACTTCACACTTTAATTTTGCTACTGTTACGAATAGTAATATAAATATCTAATATGCAGGATGTATTTTCATTGTTACAAATTGAACAAAATTAAAGCACAGTGATTAATCACAAAAACAACATGTAATTATATATTGTGAAATATTTATTTCTAATTATAAATGAATGAAATTCCATTTTGAAGCATGGTAGCATGGGTAACAGTCTTAATATAGCAACAGTAAACTACATCACTACATTTGCAACAGTATGCAGAAAAAGCCAATGTCAGTGGGAAGGTTGAGATTGCTTCTTTCTCACTGGGTCAGAAATTCTCAGGGCATTCTTTGCAAGAGCACAGCGAACATCATCTTCTGCAACAGGTCTACTTCTGTATTTTAACTTGATAACTAACAAGCTGGAAAACCCTGTTTCACAAAGATATGTTGTTGAAAATGAAAGAAGAAGGTGCAACACAGTCTCAGATGGAACAGGATATGTCTGCAAACACTTGATCCAGAATTTTGTAATTGGCATTGTAGAGAAATAAGTTCTCATTGCATTGCTGTTAACAAGTTCAATGAACCCCCCTGTGCTGTCTCAGGAACATCTTCAACTTTGACTGTGAATGGGCTTCTGGCAAGTGCAAATGGGGTGTCAGGTAGATTTGGAAAGTATGATGAAATTTCACCTGCAAGCATATGCAAGTGTTCTTTCACAGAAATTATCACTGTAATCCTTTTGTCTGGTTCAATGCCATGTTCTTCAAAGAAAGTAGATAAGGTAGGCAACATATAAATTTTGTTTTCATCCATTTTTTTTTTTTTTTTGCCAAAGCTGAAGTTTCATTTGGAATGATTGGATCTTTTTAGACAAATTGAGGCATGTTGCATTTGGTTTTTGCAGTGATAAATTTAACTCAATCAAGATGGCAAAGATGTCAACCAAGTAAGCTATTTTTTGCAATTCACTTTTATCACTGAAAAGTGCTTGAACTGTGGTTTAACTTTCTGATTAAAAAACTTTTTGAGGGGGGCAGAGACAAGATGGCCAACTGAAGCCAGCTGTCCACAGAGGTTCCCATCCAGAAGGGTGACAGAAGTTTAGCAAGTAAGCCGGTGGTTTGTAGCTTAGCCAAGAGAGAAGGTTGAAGAACGTACATCAACCCTGCTGAGGTGAGCTGTGACCCCAGGGATACAAATAAAAGGTACAAAATCCATCACCAAGCAGACAGGAGTCCCCTCTCCCATGAGAAGGGCTTGCAGTATACTCCATACAAACAGGCAAATAGAGTTCAAACATCCTCCCATTTTATCCCATGGGAAAGACCCTTTAAAAACCAGACCTCATTCCCCTACTAGGGTATCATGGCACTCTCCCACCGGGCATAAAACTATATAAAACTGTATATATTCTCTACCTGCAATTCTGAACTCCCAGTACTCCCCTCCACTCTCACTCCAAGGTCTGGAAGTGGTTGGGGCAGGCAAGCTGTCAGTTCCAGCCTCTGCCTGCCCACCTTTGTCTCAGGTATGATCCCCTGAGGGCTGGGTGCATCTTAGGCTCAGTAAAGCAGTCCATTGGGTCAGCCCCAACCTGGGAGTCTGCCACCCTTCCTCAAAAAGTTTTTTAATCAGGAAACAAAATCACAGTTCGAGCACTTTTCAGTGATAAAAGTGAACTGCAAAAAATAGCTTACTTGGTTGACATCTTTGCCATCTTGATTGAGTTAAATTTATCACTATAAAGACCAAATGCAACATGGAGTCCAGATTCTTGGGCATTTTCTCAAGAGATGTGGACAGGGCAAGGGCAATTGCTGGTCTATGTTGATTCTGTGGCATGGGAGTAAGAAGAAGACGGTCAATTGAGAGGGAACCATACAGGAGTGGCAGTGCCCCAAGGCACAGAGCAGCAGTGGGAACAATAGAGCTCTTGCCCTATCCCCTCCAGGGATATTCTGGAAAGACAATTCCTGTCTCTCTGGGCAACCAGAGGAAGCCAGGCATCTTCTCTGGTGGCAGCCACTGGTGGAACAGATCTGAGATGGAAACACAGGCCTTGTGAGTAAAGGGTATGCCTGAGGTGGTACCAGCCTGGGTGGAGTGCGGGAACTAGAATACCCATGCACACAGAGATAGCAGATTCCCAGGGTGGGGCTGACCCAGTGGACTGCTTTACTGAGCCTAAAGATGTGCACAGCCTTCAGGGGATCATAGCTGAGACAAAGGAGGGCAGGCAGAGGCCAGAACTGACAGCTGTGAGCTCTAACCGCACCTGTCCCAATACACTCTACAGCCTCAGACCATGGCTGAGTCACAGTTTCTGTAAACTCAAACAGCGTGTGATCTGTAGGGGAATATAGCCAGGACAGAATCCCAAATTCTGTGAAGTAGTTCTGTTCTGCAAGCAACATCAATCAGGGGCGGGGCTGGAACTGAGTGAACTGCCCCAGCCTCCATTCAGCACCCGAGGTTGTCAGGCCTCACATCCCCCTGCAGGATAGTGGCAGAGAGCAGCAGCCTGGCTGAGGAGACATAGATTTCCCTGTGACTCAGGCAGGTGCAAACCCCTGGAGCATCTGCTCATTGGAGGGAACTTGGTCACAGTGCTGTGGGGTTACCAGTGAGTGGGTATGACAGAGGTGCAAGGTGGGGAAGGAGATATCAACATTCCCAGACTAATTTATTTGTTGGGCGGGTTCTTCTGACCTCACGGAGCAACAGAGCAAGTCATACTTGAACTCCCAGCAGACCCCTGCTATATAGTTGCTGGAGACCTTTTAAACTCTCTCACCTGAGACTGGTACTGACTGGAACAATTGATATGGAACTCTTGAACTGGGCCAATCACCAGAGGACTATCCAAAGTGGTACCCTGAGTGTGTTGTTGTGAGAAGGTTTGATTTTCCTTTTCCAATTGTTACCTATGGGGGGCAGGGTGATGGAAATGATGGTATTTATCCACAGCTGAGACTTCAACTCAGAGTAACTGATTAACTAGGGTAGGACAGAGACCAGATGAAAATAAGACAGAGTCACTTAGCCCCACCACACCAAACATGCCCCCAGTTTCTCAGGCCGTAGTACTGTATGGGTTCTTGGCAAAGCTCTAGGGGAAAAGGTACGACACCAGTCTTAGCTTTTGGGCAAAGGGCTGGTTAATAGCTACTCCTGGAGCCCCCAACCCAACTTCTCTTTATCTGCTCATCTAGCCAAATGGTGTAAAATAATCATGGGGCAGAATCAGCAGAAAAACTCTGGTAACATGAATAACCAGAGTAGATCACCCCCCCCAAGGAAGGATATGGCAGACACAACTGAAGATCCCATTCATAAACAGATAGTTGAGATGTCAGAAATTTAATTCAGAATTTGGATTGAAAATAAGATTAATAGAATAGAGGCAAATTTGGAATTAGAAATTCAAGGAGCATTTCAAAAGTTGTGTCAAGAATGCAATGAATTCAAAGACAAAATCACCAAACATTTTGACACACTGAGACAAGAATTTGCAGCCCTCAAAGACCTGAAAAATACAGTAGAATCCCTCAGTAAAAAAATGGAGCAAGCAGAGGAAAGGATTTCTGACATTGAAGACAAAGCTTTTGAACGCTCCCAAACTCACAAAGAGGAAGAGAAATGGAGAGCAAAAATGGATCATTCTCTCACAGAGCTCTGGGATAATTCGAAGAAAACTAATAATTGCCTTATAGGAATCCCTGAAGGCAATGAAGTTGCTTCACAAAGCACAGAGGCACTTCTTCATGAGATTACGAAAGACAACATTTCAGACACACCAAGAGATTCTGAAATTCAGATAGCAGTTTCAGAACCCCAGCATGACTCAACCTGAATAAGACATCCGCCAGGCACATCATAATTAACTTCACTAAAGTTAATATGAAAGAGAAAATTCTGAAAGCAGCCAGTTGTAAGAAAACCATAACTTATAAGGGGAAGAATATTAGAATGACTGCAGATATCTCTGCTGAAACCTTTCCTGTGAGAAGAGGGTGGTCATCAACTTTTAATCTCCTAAAACAAGATTGCTTTCAACCAAGGATCCTTTATCCAGCTAAACTGAGTTTTATCTATGATGGAGAAATTAAATACTTTAATGACATTCACGTGTTGAAGAAATTTGACATAACTAAACCAGCTCTCCAGGATATTCTCAGACCTATCCTTCATTATGACCAGTGTAATCTTCCACCACAAAAGTAAACTCACTCAGAGACTTTTGATCAAATTTCAACTTACACAGTTGCAAAAGGGTTAAAAATGTCCACTGGACTTTTGAAAAACTCGATACACAAAATTCTACCAGGCTTATCATTATTCTTAATTAATGTGAATGGCTTAAATTGTACCCTAAGGAGGCACAGGTTGGCTCACTAGATACAAAAACTCTGGCCAGATATCTGTTGCATACAAGAATCTCATCTTACCTTAAAAGATAAATATAGACTGTAGATGAATGAATAGTCATCTATATTCCAGGCAAATGGGAAAGCAGAAAAAAGCAGGTGTTTCAATTTTATTCCCAGGTACAAATAGGCTTTAACCAACAAAAGTAAATAAGGATAAGGATGGTCACTTCATATTTGTTAAGGGTGATACTGAATATGATAAGATTTCAATTATTAATATTTATGCACCCAACCAGAATGTGCCTCAGTTTATAAAAGAGGCTCTAACAGACATGAGAAACTTGATTTCCTCCAGCACCAGAATTGTTGGATATTTTAACACTCCTTTGACAGTGTTGGATAGATACTCCAGTAAGAGACTAAGAAAAGACATTTTAGATTTAAACTTAACCATTCAATATTTGGATTTAACAGGCATCTACAGAACATTTCATCCTAACAAAACTTAATACACATTCTTCTCATCAGCCCATGGAACATATTCCAAAATTGATCACATCTTAGGTCACAAGGCTAACCTCAGCAAATTTAAAAGAATAGAAATTATTCCTTGCATCTTCTTGGACCATCATGGAATAGAAGTTGAACTCAGTAACAACAGGAATCTGCATACTCATACTAAAACATGGATGCTAAATAACCATTTGCTGAATGATACCTGAGTCATAGAAGAGATCAGGAAGGAAATTACCACATTTTTGGAAGAGAACGAAAATGAAGACATAAGTTATCAGAACCTCTGGGATATTGCAAAGGCAGTACTATGCGGGAAATTTATGACATTGCAAGCCTTCCTCAAGAGAATGGAAAGAGAGGAAGTTAACAACTTAATGGGCCATCTCAAGCAACTGGAAAAGGAAGAACATTCCAATCCCAAACCTAGCAGAAGAAAAGAATAACCAAAATTAGAGCAGAATTAAATGAAATTGAAAATAAAAGAATTATACAACAGATCAATAAATCAAAAACGTGGTTTTTTATAAAGGTCAATAAAACAGATAAACCTTTGGCTAACCTAACCAGGAAAAAAAGGGTAAAATCTTTAATTCCATCAATCAGAAATGGTAAAGATGAAATAACAACAGATGCCTCAGAAATTCAAAAAATCCTTAATAAATATTACAAGAAATGTTATCCTCAAAAATATGAAAATCTGAAGGAAATTGACCAATCCTTGGAAACATGCCACCTTCCAAAACTTAGTCTGAATGAACTGGAAATGTTGAACAGGCCAATATCAAGTTCTGAAATAGCATCAACTATATAAAATCTACCTAAAAAGAAAAGCCCAGGACCAAATGGTTTCACGTCAGAATTCTACCAAATCTTTAAAGAGGAACTAGTATCTATGTTACTCAACCTCTTCCAAAATATAGAAAAAGAAGGAATACTGCCCAACACATTCTATGAAGCAAACATCACCTTGATCCCCAAACCAGAAAAGACCAAACAAGAAAAGAAAATTATAGACCAATATCACTAATGAATATTGATGCAAAAATATTCAATAAGATCCTAAGAAACAGAATTCAGCAACACATCAAACAAATTATATAACATGAGCAAGTGGGTTTTATCCCAGGTCTCAAAGCTGGTTCAATATTCATAAATGTATAAATATAATTCATCACATAAACAAATTAAAAACAAAGACGATATGATTCTCTCAATTGATGCAGAAAAAGCTTTTGATAATATCCAACATCCCTTCATGATCAGAACACTTAGGAAAATTGGTATAGAAGTGACATTACTTAAACTGATAAAGGTCATATCCACAGCCAATATCGTATTGAATGGAGTTAAAATGAAATCATTTCCACTCAGATCAGGAACAAGGCAAGGTGGCCCATTGTCTCCACTGCTCTTTAACACTTTATGGAAGTTTTAGCTATTGCAATTAGGGAAGAAAAGGTGATCAAAATTATCTGTATAGGGTCAGAGGAGATCAAACTTTCACTCTTCACAGATGATTGTATATCTGGAAAAGACCAGGGATTCTACTACAAAACTGTGAGAAGTGATCAAGGAATATAGCAGTGTCTCAGGTTACAAAGTCAATACTCATAAATCTGTACCCTTTATATATACCAACAATAGTCAAGCCGAAACAACAGTCAAGGACTCTATTCCATTCGTAGTAGTGACAAAGAAGATGAAATATTTGGAAGTTTACCCAACAAAGGATGTGAAAGATCTCTATAAAGAAAACTATGAAACTCTAAGAAAAGAAATAGTAAAAGATGTTAACAAATTGAAAAACATACCATGTTCATCCCGGGAAGAATCAACATTGTTAAAATGTGCATACTACCCAAAGCAATATACAATTTTCATGTAATACCTATTAAAGCTCCACTGTCATACTTTAAAGATCTCAAAAAAAATAATACTTCATTTTATATGGAATCAGAAAAAACCTCAAATAGCCAAGACATTACTCAGAAATAAAAACAAAGCATGAGGAATCATGCTACCAGACTTCAGACTATACTATAAATTGTTAGTGATCAAAACAGTGTGGTACTGGCACAAAAACAGAGAGGTAGATGTATGGAACAGAATAGAGAACCAAGAGATGAACCCAGCTACTTACTTTATTTGATCTTTGACAAGCCAATTAAAAACATCCAGTGGGGGAAAAGATTCCCTATTTAACAAATGGTGCTGCGTGAACTGGCCTGTGACCTGTAGAAGACTGAAACTGGACCCACATCTTTCACCATTAACTATGATAGACTCTCACTGGATTAAGGATTTAAACTTAAAACACAAAACTATAAAAATACTAGAGGAAAGTGCAGGGAAATCTCTTGAAGAAATTGGCTTGGGTGAATATTTTATGTGGAGGACCTCCTGAGCAATTGAAGCAGCATCAAAAATACACTACTGGGACCTGATCAAACTAAAAAGCTTCTGTGCAGCCAAGAACACAGTAAGAAAAGCAAGCAGACAGCCCTCAGAATGGGAGAAGATATTTGCAGGTTATGTTTCTGACAAATATTTAATAACCAGAATCCACAGAGAACTCAAATGTATTAGCAAGAAAAGAACAAGTGATCCCATCTCAGGGTGGGCAAGGGAGTTGAAGAGAAACTTCTCTGAAGAAGAC
>CAUYQV010184273.1:0-14508 GCA_963574575.1 Galagoides demidoff
GGTACAAGTGAAACTCTCTAAGAGTAGAATCAGAATGTTTTAAAACAATAATGGAGAAAATGACATGAAGGCTGTGTTGATTAGTTTGATGGAAGTATTTCGGATTGCATGTGAAAACCCCACACTGTACCCCAGAAGTGCGTTAATGTACATAGTTACCATTCAATAAAAAAAAAAAAAGAAAGAAACAAGAAAGCAAGAACAAGTTAACCTAAAGTAAGCAGAGGAAAGATAAAATAGTAAATAAAGTATAAAACAAGGAACTGGAAAAGAAATTAATTTACCCATAAGTTTGTTCTTTAAAAAAAAATTAGGTTAGTAAACTGCTAGTGAAAGTAGTGAAACAGAAGAGATAAACACAAATTACATGAAGAGTGACAGTGGGAATGTTGCCATAGATAATGCAAATATTAAAAAGATAATAAAGAAATAGTATAAATAACTTTATTCCAATAAATTAGAAAGCTTAGATGAAATACACAAATTTCTTAAGCAAGACAATTGCCCAAAGCTCACTAAAGAAGAATGAGATAACCTGAATTGTTCCATATTTATTAAAGAAATTGAGTTTGTAACACATATAAAAAATTAAACAGGTCCAGTGGGCTTTCTTGGAGAGTTCCACAAAGCATATAAGGAAGAACTCACACCAGTATATACCTGTCTTTCCAGAATATTTAAGAGTAAGAAAAAAGTCTTACTCATCTTGTTAACCCAGCATTACTCTCATATCACAACCGCACAAAGACATTATAATAACAACCATTGGGCAATATCCCTCATGATCATATATGCAATGCATAATCCTTAACAAAGTTTTAGTAAATCAAACTGAGCAATATGTAAAAAGGATAATATAAAATGACAAAATGAGGTATTCTGGGAATGTATTTGGAAATCAATTAATGCAATTCATCAAATCAACAAATGCAGCAGAAAAATTATAACTATCCTAATAGATTCAGAGAAAGCATTTGACAACATTGAACATTCTTTTATGTTAAAAACTCTCAGCAAGCTAAGAACAGAAATGAACTTTTTTTATCTGATAAAGGACATCTTTCAAAGTCCTACAGCTCTTGTCACTTCTTTTCAACATTGTTCTAGAGGTCCTGCCCAGTGTAATAAAGTAAGAAAAAAATAGTATCCAGACTGGAAAAAAAATTTCAACAGGAATCTACAAAAAAGTTGCTCAAATAAGCACTTTTAACAAATCTATAAAATAAATTTATAGAAATCAATTACATTTCAATACATTAGCAATAAGCATCTAGAAATTCAAACTGAAAAACATCACAATAGCATTGTAAAATAATATATGTATATGTTTAACAAAGGAAATATAAAAATTACGCATTCAAAACTATAAGAAATTATTGATATTTTTAAAAGACTACAGAAATGGAAATAGACACCATGTTCATGGATCAGAAGATTCAGTTCTGGCAAGGCAATCATTCCCACAAGTTTGTAAAATAATTTCAATGAAACATAATTACATATTTTTTGGATATTGACAAATTGATTCTAAAAAATATATAGATGTGGTAAAAACCTAGAACAAGTAAAATACTATCAAAAAGAGAACACAGTTGGAAAATTTTTAGTAGTAGACTTTAAGACTTCCTATCAAGCTACAGTAATCAAGATAGTGTTATGTTGTTATAAAGGTAAAAAAAAATAGATCAGTGGAATAGAATTTCACATAATTCCCTTGCACATTCACCATCCCTGCAAATTTACTTATTAGTACTTTTTTTTACAGAATGATTATTTTATTTCTAGACCCTTTTCTTCACTGTGCATAAGTTCTAACTATGAGCTGCATACTCCTCAATCTTTGCCTCTGGCATGACTATCATGTAGTTTGTGTTTACTGTATATGGTCCAATGTAATATGAAGGTAGTGAATCTGCAGCCATAGCTTTAGTGTGTGGGACATGTCACATATCTTCATTTTATTTAAATAAAATTAAACTCAGCCTCAAATCCATGCCCTATGTAGATGAGGAGAAATACCATGTTAATAAACATTGGTGGCTCCTGGAGGATAAGGAATAGTTCTTGGTAAAGTATCCTCACCAACTCTTACTGTGGGACCCCCCCCCAAATAACCAGTTGTAACCCCATTGCACTCTACATGAGGTCTTCTACTTTGACCCCAATCTCTGTCTCCCATATTAGACTGTAAACCCTATGAAAGCAGAAAGCATTGGACAATTTGTTAAAATAATTATATCCAGAGATTAAGGCATAATAGGGAAATAGCACAATTTTTCAGAACAAACGCTTAAATGAATAAATGAGTGTATAAACATGGGACTCCACAAACATACTTGGACTATGTGATTGAATATATCAAGTATATAATAAAGACAAGAAGTAATAGTCTCTTCTGTTTTTATTTCTTTTTTTAAATTTCAGAGTATTATTGGGGGTACAAATGTTTTGGCTACATGGATTGCTTTTATGCAGTTTAAGTCAAAATTATAAGTGGGCCCATCACCAAGCTAGTGTGCACTGTACCTGTTAGGTGAGAATTTACCTTTTCTCGCATCCTCTCTCCACCTGCTTGGTTTCCATTTTGAGTTTTACTGCCTTATGTGCACAAGAGTGTTGATCAATTAGTTCCAATTTAATAGTGAGTACATGGAGTGTTTGATTTTTCAATCCTGCAATTCTTCACTTACAAGAATGGTCTTTGGTTCCATCCAGGTTGTTACAAAAGGTTCACCACTTCAATGGTTACAATTAGTTCACCACTTCTTATGGCCGAATAATACTACATGTATACATATTTCACATTTTATTAATCCACTTATATATTGATGAGCACTTGGATTGATTCCACATCTATGTGAATGTAAATTGTGTAGCAGTAAACATTTGAATGCATGTATCTTTTTGATAAAATGACTTTTTCCATTGAGTAAATATCCAATAGTGGGATTGCTGGATCAGATGGTAGATTTAGTTATTTGAGGTATCTTCATACTATTTTCCACAGCGGCTGTACTAATTCGCAGTCCTATAAGCAGAGTATTCCTTTACCTCTGCATTCATTCCAGCATCTATAGTTTTGGGACTTTCTGATTAATCCTGTTCTCACTGGAGTTAGGTGATATCTCATTGTGGTTTTGATTTGCATTTTCCTGATGATTGAAGATGTTCAGCATTTTTCTCATATGTTTATTGGCCATTGTCTTCTTTTGAAAAGCTTCTATGCTGGCAGGTGTCCTGGCCATGTCCTTTGCCGACTTTTTTATGGCAGTTTTTTTTTTTTCTTGCTGATTTCTTTGAGTTATTTGTAGATTCTAGATACCTTTTCTTAGATATATAGCATGTAAATATTTTCTCACATTCTGTAGGTTGTCTATTCACTCTTGGTTTTTCCTTAGCTGTTCAGAAGCTTTTAATGTAATCAAGTCCCATTGGTTAATTTTTGTTGTTGCTCTGATTGCCTTTGGGATCTCCTTCATAAATTCTTTGCCTAGGCTGATATCTATAAGAGTTTTTCTAACATTCTCTTCTAGAATTCTTATACTTTCATGTCTTAGGTTTAAGTCTGTTATCCATTATCAATTAATATTGTGAGCGGTGGGAGGTCCTAATCCTTTTCCAGTCTTCTACATGTGGCTATCCAATTTTCTCAGCACCATTTATTGAATAGTGCTTATTTTCTCAAGTGTATGGGTTTTTTTTTTTAAATTAAGTCAAATACACATAGATCATGAATACATTCATGCATATGTGGGGTACAATGTGCTGATTTTTTAATACAATCTGATGTGGTTACATTAAACCAATCACCATAGCTTTTACCTCATTTACTTGATTCTTGTGCCAAAACATCTATGTTCTACACTTCACAGATTTGACTTGTACCCTTGTCATATGCTCCATAGGTGTGGTCCCACTTTTTATCTGCTTCATCAGAGGTCAGATGGAAATATGAAGATAGTTATTACATCTAGGTTCTCAGATCTGATCTGTAGGTCTGTGTCTCTGTTTTTGTGCCAGTACCATGCTTTTTTGTTACTCTAGCCTTGTATTATAGCTTGAAGTCTGGTAAAATGATGCCTCCTGATTTGTTCTTGTTGATTAAGGTTGCTTAGCTATTTGGACTCTTTTCTGGTTTCATACAAAGTGTAGAGCTATTTTTCCTAGATCTGTGAAAAATGACATTGGTATTTTAATGGGAATTGCATTGAATCTCTGGATTGCTTTTCAAATAGGATTTGCTTTTCAATCTGGGCACACCTGTATTAGGTAGGTCACAATTTAGAATTTTTATGTCATCTTGTTGAATTGTTCCCATTACCATTATAGTATAGTGACTACCTTTTTTTCTTTTTGTTTATTTGAAGTCTATGTTATCTTATATTACCACTGATACACCTGCTTCTATTTGAACTAAACAAAGTGATAAATAGCAGTACCATAATAGCCAAAGACTTAAACAAAAATGGTAAAAGTCCTCCAAATAAACAAACAAAAAGAAACAATAGACTTAAACAGAACTCTAGAACAGATTGGCCTAACAAACATTTGTAGAGCATTGTGCCCCAAAACTCCTGTATGTATGTTCTTCTTATCAGCTCAGTAGTTTTGAAACAAAAGGTTGGTTCTTTGAAAAGATAAACAAAATTGACAGGCCTCTTGCTAGATTAACTAAAAAGAGAAAAGAAAGGACTCTAGTAAGCTCAAACAGAAATGAAAAAAGAGAAATCACAACTGATACCATGGAAATACAAAATATGATCTTTGAATATTATAAAAATTTCTATGCATGTAAACTTGAAAATGATGAGGAAATAAACAAACTATTAGAAATACACAGCGTCCCTAGGCTCAGTCAGGAAGAAAGAGAATTTCTGGACAGAGCAATATCAAGTATTTACATTGAAGCAGTAATAAAAATCTTCCAACAACAACAACAAAAAAGACCTGGATCAGATGGTTTCACATCCAAATTTTACCAGACCCATAAAGACAAACTGGTACTTATACTGAAGAAATTATTTTGCAACACTGAGTAGGAAAGAATCCTCCCAAACTTTTTCTTATGAAGCCAATATTACCTTGATACCAAAGCCAGGAAAGGACAAAACAGAAAATGCAACCAACCAAACAAAAAGTCCTAGCAAACTGAATATAACTGCACATCAAAAAAAACCCCAAAAACCTAGTATACTACATCCATGTGGGTTTCCTCCCAAAGATGCAAGGATGGTTCAATATATGCAAATCTATAAATTCACCATGTAAATAGAAGCAAAAAGAAAGGTCATATGATCCTCTCAACAGATACAGAAAAATCATTTGACAAATTTCAGCACCCCTTTATGATAATAATATTTAACAAAATAGGCACAGATGGGATTTACCTGAAAATTATAAAAGCTGTGGAAAACAAACCCACAGCCAACGTCATATTTGAATGGGAAATAGCTGAAAGTATGCCCACTTAGAGCTGGCACAAAACCAGGATGCTCACTATCACCACTTCTATTCAACACAGTGAGGGAAGTCCTAGCCAGGGCAATCAGATAAAAGACAGAAATCAGGGGACAGAAGAGGTCATACTATCACTCATTGCTGATGATATGATCTTGTATCTGTAAAACCCCAAAGATACTGCCAAGAGACTCCTGGAATTGATAAATAAATTCAGCAAAGTCTTAGGTTACAAAATCAGTGTATGCAAATCCTAGCATTCATATATGTCAACATTAGTCAAGCTGAGACATCAAAGACTCAATGCCTTTCACAATAGCAATAGAAAAAATAAAATATCTAGGAATACATTTAACTAAGGAGGTGATTGTCCTCTATAGGGAGAACTGAGAACTATGAAACGCCGAGGAAGGAAACACATCATGCTCATGGATTGGCAGAATCTCCTTCCTTCCTTCTAAGGCTCAGGTTCCAGATTTCTCAAGATTGCTCAGACCCTTCCTTCCTCCCTCCTTCCCTCCCTGTAGGCAGAATGGGGACTGAAGACCCCATTCCTGGCACGGGAAAATACCCCCAGAAAAAGGGAAAAATTAAAAAGTAAATTGAGTTGAAACAAAGGAAAGTCAGCTAGTTTAACTTTAAACGAGCTGCTGCTAAATTTCTTATCTGAGCAAGTTTCCTGCTTTTCCTAGAGCTCTGGCCTATTGAGGGTACAGCTTACTAACACCCCTGTTGCATCTGTAAACACTCAGAGGAATAATGGCCACAGAAGATGCTGTGGCAAGGCCTGGAAAGATACATTAACTAGGCGGTTTCCTGCCCAGTAAACAAAGCAAATACCCATTGTGGAGTTTTGTATTTGGCTGGGGCAGAAATCAAGGGAGCAGCTCAAGCCCTGAAATATGGGCAGGAGAGCTCCTGTCTCTTATCTCAGAGGAAGACTCTCTGTGCTGGTGATGAGGGGAAAATTCCTCTCTCCCACCAGTTCTTCAGAGGAGATTGACGCCAGTGGCATTTTACTCCACAGTGAACTAATGGAGATTAACATCTCCCTAGGAATCTGTGTGTGTGATCTCAGACAGGAGGCTGCCCCTCCCCCACAAGGCTCAGGTTCCGGATTTCTCAAGATTGCTCAAACCCTTAAAGTTAATGATTATAGAAATGATAGAACCTGATATGCTTGCTTAGAGAAACTGCTGCTGTCTTTGTTCCCTTCCTCGGCTTACCCTTTGGGCTAATGAGCAAATAGCCTTCACTAAAAGCTGAGTGGAACTGACACTCAAGTCCACCACCAGAACCACGCAAGTGGACAGTGGTCCCCTTAGTTGCCACCTTTGACAATTCTATTCTGTGTGTCTGTGTCTTTCTCGTTGTTTCTTATTTTATATTTCTTCAGTCAGTTGTCACCAGATCCACAGGTCTAATGAACCCTGCCCCTGGGGCAGGACCCCAGCACCTCCCTCCCTCCCTCCCTCCCTCAGTCCCTCCCTCCTTCCTTTCCTTCCTCCTTTTCAGGTGCTGCTATCTTGTCTTTTCCACTCTAGGATAAAACCACTTAATAAAATAATTTCTTCAATGATAAGAAACTTTTGAAAAACTAAAGAAGTATATTTACTTTAAAATCTTTGACACACTTTTTCTCTAAGGTAGGAGAGGTTACCTGGTTGCAATGGTGAGGGATTAAAAAATGTAGGAAGAAAAAAATAATATTTCAATAAGTGATTTTTCTATAGGGAAAAAAGAAATGGCCAAAAGAATGAACGAGCATATCTAGGTCACTAAAGCTAATGATCTCCTCATTATTGTAGCCATTTGCTGTCTCAGCCACCATCACATCTGCATGTCCCTTTTTCATATGACCTTTCAACACTTCTCATTGCTTGTAGTGTAAAAACCAAAAACCTTGACAAGGTACTCAGGGTACCGTATGATCTAATCCCAGTGTTTGCTCCAGCCATGCTCCCTCTAACTCTAAGGCAGTATTTCTGAATTTGGGCTATGCATTAGAGACACCTGAGGAACTTCTTAAAAGCTACACAAGTCCTGTCTCATCCCATAGTGATTAATTTTCTCACTGCCTTTTCTCAAAGCTCCCCAAGTGCCTTCAAGTTTGGGAACCACTGTTTCAAAGTCTCTAGCTACCCTGGTCCTCTTACTTCAAAGTAGAGTGATTCTTCTCAATTTTTGAAACAAGGCTGGTAAATTGGCATTCTCTTCCAGCCTTCTCCATTATTAATGACTGACCAATAATCTTCATAACTCTCTTGAACCTTCTTGGTCAGGAAAGTCTTCCCTGAACCTCCAAACCAGGTCAGGGGCCTCTGTTCCCATTGCACCCAGTGTGTTTTCTTCATGGCTTGTCATAATTCATCTTGAATGATTTTTAAATTAATGTTCTCTCCCATATTAGATAATAAACCCCATGAAGGCAGAAAGTATTGAGGAATTTGTTTATAATTATACCCAGAGCTTAGGGCATTATAGGGAAATAACACAATTTTGCAGAATGAATACTTGACTGAACAAATAAGTACATGAACATGGGAATCTGTGAACATTATACTTGGACTCTGTGACCGAGTATATCATATATGACAAAGACAAGAAATAATATTCTCTTATTTTCTTTCTTTTGTGATGAATTTTAGAAAATGTCAAAAAGCCTAATTATTAAATATTTTCTATAAAATCTATTCCAAACACTCTTAGGGACTAGTTTCAGAGCTTATGAAAAATATTAAATATTTTAATTAGTTTAGTTTAGTTTTCCAACTTGAATGAGGAAAACTTAGCTTTGTGAAAAGAGAAAAAAAATCTTGGCTTGTCATTGAATGAAGAAACAAACTTTCAAAGCCTCATAAACTACAATATTTGTACTGAAGTGCAAAGTCGTCTCCAAGAACACCCAAAGCACATCAATACAAAGTTAGAGCCATCCTCTTTAGAAATTTCTTAGAAGATAGAAACAGAGACTCTAACATGGAACTCTAACATGGTGTTTTGATCATTTATTTACTAAAAAAAAAAAAAAGAAAGAAAGAAAAAAATCTCAACTTAGATGTGCTACAGGTTTTCAGTGGAGTCCTGCTTAATTTGAAGTATTTCTTTTAGAATTATAGACTTGTCAAAAAACCTCTTAATTTAAAAAACTATAGAACTTTATTTTATTATCTTATTTTCTTTCTTTAAAATGTGTTAGTATTGAAGGCCATAGTTCATCAAACTATAAGTATAAAGAATAATTTGTTCTATTTCTGAGCAACTTTCAGTTTAAGAAACTGCCTATATGATAAAATTGTAATATATAGATTTAGTCATTATTTAGTTCTTAGGGTATTTTTAAAATATCCATGTCATTGCCTTCATATGTGACTTTCCTAATTGTGATGCCTGTGGTAGTTCTTTTAGAATAGGTAAGATACTAATATGTAAGGTCATGGCTGACATCTCTGCTCTGTTCCATACCAGTGTGTAGGTATGTATGTCACTATTTCACATTTAAGGGTAAGTGATATTGGCTTGGCACCCATAGCATAGTGGTTACAGTGCTAGCCATATACACCAATGGTGGCCGGTTTGAATCTGGCCTAGGCCAGCTAAACAACTGCAACAAAAAATAGCCAGGCATTGTGGTGGGCACCTTAGTCCCAGCTACTTGGGAGGCTGAGGCAAGAGAATGGCTTGTGCCCAAGAGTTTGAGGTTGCTGTGAGTTGTGATGCCACAGCACTCTATTGAGGGCAACACAGTGAGACTCTGTCTCAAAAAAAAAAAAAGAGTAAGTGATATTGAGAAAATCCTTAAACAGCTGTTTCCAATTTACTGCCCTGTATGTTGTGTTGATTTGTGGTAATGGCATGTGGTTTAGAGGAGAGGCTATCAGAGGCACTCCCCAAGCTCCTGAATGCTTGCCTCAATCACACATGCTCACTGATAACATTTCTTAAACTGTTCGGATGGCTTTTCCTTCCAACCATCGAAATGGTTGGTCTATTTGCATTGATAGAGCTCATTTTATGCAACAATTGTGACGTAAACATTATCGAATATTTATCTTGTGCCCTGGAAAAACAAAGGTAAGTGCATTTGATGTTTTCAGCAATGAAAAATAATTATTTGCATCACTGAATTGTTGATGCAACAAGCTCATCTTTACCTACAGGAGCACCTTTTATTAATAGGAGGATAATATCTGTTGGTCATATACTATTAAATAAGTGCCAGGTATTTTATATATCTTAACAAATCAAATTCAATGCTTCAAAGTAACCCTCTAGATGAGAATTATATCAGCCTCACTTTGCAGATGGAGAAACTGGGATGCAGAAGGCTGAGATCACTTGCCTATGGTGACTGGCAGAACTTTACCATACTACCTGGGGGAAAATCCCTGGAAACTAAGAACTCAGAAATAATGTCAGAAAATTGGTCCCGAGTACTTTGCTTATGGATGTCTCTGTTAAAGGGTCAAAGCAAACTATCGTTAATATTAGGGGAAGGGAGTTTTGTAACACCAGCAGATGAGGAGTAATAGATGCTTTTGCAAATGGGAGAGGGCTAAGCTTGAACATGAGATCCCCTTTCCCAAGTGCCAGACATCAGCAAATTATCACCACTCTTGCCTGCAACCTGTGAGTTTTAACACAAGCAGTTCTTTTGTATTACAAGCATGACACCCATTTTTCTGCTACTCGTACAGAGTTGCTTAACAATGAAACGATGCAAATGTTTGTCCCTGGGTGCTAGGCACACTGTATTTCAATCTGAGATCCGTGAGTAGTAGCTTATGAGCCACCTCTAATGGTACTGAACATCCTTCCTCAATCTATATTCACATCAGTTCCATTTTCAAATGAGTCAAATGGGAAGCTGAAGTTAGCCAGTCAGAGCTTAACACCTCTGATTTATGGTCAGAAGTATCTTAATAGGATCATTCATTTTCCTTCGCTCTTTCAGAACATCTGATGTTACAAGTTTCTAGAAATGTGTATCCTCTGGTTCTGCAAAAATATAATCTTTATCTCCAAAAGTGACCTTCAAATGAGCAGGAAATGAAAGCCGGCCGCTCTTTCTCAGTCACCTTGCCTTGCTTTATTGATGTGTCATAATGGAAATCTTGAGAACCAGAAATCTCAGAATTATTATGATATTTTAATCTTTTTAGGTTAAGTGTAAATGTGAAGGTGGAGGGCAAAAGCATTAGTTTAGGTCTGGCTTTATGAAGTATCTGTTTCTTGCCCTTTTTCTCCTTGTTCAATTGCCTTAGAGAGTGTGTCTCTTTTGCAAATCCTCGGTTTCTGTGCCTTCACAAACTTTTTCTACTTCATGTACCTTCATAAGAGACTTGACTTAAGAAATTAGCTAGAGAAACTAAGCCACCCACAATCTCCCCCCGCTCCTCAATTTCCCCTTCTTGACCCTTTACTGGAACACTGCAGCACTACATCCTTTATTTCTACTACATACATTTAAAATGTTTGCTGCTAACAAATCTGGTTGTTAGTCTCCATTCTTACAGCAAATGTGAGTACTGAGACACCTGCTTTATTCAGCTTGAGACCGCAGGTTTCAGGCTAGAAAGGGCTCCCTGCACTTGGCATTGCCGTGCCGCTATTCTCCTTCTTGGGTCTGAGTTCCAGATTCTAAACCATCAGCTTGTATCTGTTTACGACACATATCCCTAGAACTGATACTCTGAAATGCTCTTTGGTTGCGATGACCCCTTAGTAATGGATCAATTGCTTATCTAGGATAATAATTTATCTTCCCAGGGCAGAAATAATTTCTGACTACTTGATTCTAAATATATCTCAAATACAATAAAAATTAGGGTAGATTAATGTATAGAGCTCTAGTAAATATAAAAATGACTCTTCTAATGTCACGATTTCTGTGTTAACTCACAAGATCAGCCCCAAATCATTAGTTTTAACTGTGTACTGAACTTGCTGAGATTACCAGATTTTTTTCTTTTTAAGTATCTTATTATCTCATACATTCTTTAGGGGGGGGGAGGAACTGTGTTGACATTACTTTTAATTGCTAAATTAATAAATTCTCATTGTAAAAAAAATTAAATAATACAATAACATACAAAATAAGAGGTAAAGACTGCTTCTTACCAATCCCATGCTCCACAGATAACCACTTAAAAGTTTAGTTTGTGTCCTTCCAGGTCTTAGATAGAAAAGTAGCTGCATAGATGCCATATTCAAGTACATTTAATAAATAGATAATGAAAGTGTATTTCTATCCTAACATTTGTAATATTTCTCCAACTTTATAGTTTACATCGTTTTTTTTGAAGGCTGCCGACTGCAGTAATAACACCTTGGAATTGGGGGGCTGACATCTTAGCTCTGCAATTGGCCCGTACTGAATGAATTGAACATCGACACATTACATTTTAAGGCCTCAAGGAGATATTTTATGATCAGATTTAACAGACCACATACTCTTTCCTTTAGGGAGGCCATAAAATTCCTAGATTATGGGAGCAGATCTTGTGCTCAAGTATTCAGTTCTCTATTTTAAGCTTGATTTTTCTTTTACTGTACTAAGATCTGTCAATGGTACTTCAGTTAAGTTCCCTCCTGTGGCTGAAGACTCCTTTCCTACACATTTGTTTTTATAATCATGTGGTAGTTTTTAAGAAGATGGACTTCCTATCTCAGAGAATACAATAAGGAGCACTTTTGTTGTTGTTGTTTGTGAAAATGATCTAGCTGAGTTAATGACATTGTTAATATGAACCAATGAGGCCAAAGTGTCCGTGGTAGCTCAATAATAATCATAAAGTCAGTAGGAAGTTGCCTCAGAGTAGAAAAGTATCTCTTCTAACTGATGATAAACTTCAGAGAGGAGAAGAGTCTGGTTTGGGTCCTTTTTTCATTGACAAGGAAAGAAGGTAGGGAGATGGCACCCCTTACATTAATTTGCGATTCAGGTCAAGTCCAAGTAATGGAGGTAAATTCTAGGTCTTTTGCTTCAAATAAATTTTACCAACTAAAGGCAAGTCATGCATGAAAGAATGTTTTGAATTTCATTTTATACTTTCAGCCACTTTAGGTTAGTATTTTGTTTCATGAAGTAGGACTTAGCAATCTTTGTCCCTCTTGGCTATGCAGTGGTCCCACCCCAGCTGCTTTCAGTTGGCTGCTTTCTGTGCTTAGAAACCTTCAATTCCAAACAGCCACACCACAGCTTTTTTTTTTTTATTGTCTCTTTTCCATTTTATTTCTGTTGACTGTAATCTCGAGGCATCAAAAGCCTTTGCTTGCCTCCCCATTGTTAAGGGCAGCTAGAATCGGCCAAGTTTCTCACTTTCTCCTAAATAGGGATGAAACAGGAATCCAGGCTAGTTTCACTTTCTCTTTTCTCCCTCTCTTCAAAACCAGAGTCAATAGTCAGCAGTTTGCACTAACATAAATCTTGTTATTGTTTATACCAACTCACCCTCTCTAATGCTATTAGAGCCACGGTGGACATAGACCCCAGAGATTTGCTCATCTTAAAGCTCTAAAACTGTACCACTTTTATGACAACAATAAAACCTTGAGCTGTCACTTTACCCCTACGACTGTGATTCACCGTGATTACGGGCATTTCTTTCATGCTCATTCTCTCTTGTTCCAATTCCGCATTTAATTGTTTGAAAAAAAAATATGTTTGGAACAAATAAAGGACTAATGATTAGCATTTCTTAGTTGACCTATATAAAACTCCATGGCCTCCCACATAGAAACTGTATTTGCTGTACATGCGCGTGGGTGTACCCCTTCTGAGACCTCAGCCTGTTACTCTGGTGGATTGTAAGGCTCTGAAAACAAGAGAGAAAAGGAAAGGCATGGCCTGCTTCTCCCTATCAAGGGACTGGCTATGTCCTGCATGGGCCTGCACAGGCTACATGACAGTTGACCCAGCAGACTTAGGTCCAAGCTGACCGCTACCTCTCACAGGTTTTAACACGTAGGTAAGATATTAGCATCTCTGTTCTTTCAGTTTCCCCACTGGAAAAAGCACATCTACCTCACAGACATTCATTGAGGATCAAATCAAATAATGTATTCAGAAGCTCAGCGCGGATTTACGAGTACAGGATAGGTATCCAAACTTAACAAGCTTGTTGATTAAAAGAAAAGGCGGGGAGGGGGGAGATTTGGATATTCAAAAGACTTAGAACACACTTGCTTGGGCATTTAAAAGTCACAGTTAAATGGTCCAGTGATCTTTGAGTTTAAAAACTAATGATTTAGGGTGTATCTCTACAAAATTGGAACTATTTTATTATTTGTTTTTAATTTTTACTTTTCACAGTGTTGTAGAGTAAAAAGGTATTGTTAATTTGCATTTGTAAAATGGTATAAAAATTATGCCACTTGCCCCAGGCCTCATATCAAAAGCTTTCTGATTTTGACGGCTGAGGTATTTGTCTCACAGCCTCCAGAGAGAGGACAGGATTTATGTGGGAAGTTCATCCTGAGAAAGGTTACATGTTCTCTAACGTATGTTCATCTTGCATTAACACTTTGCTCTATCTCAGAACTGTATAATGGTATCTTAAATTTTGTACTGTTTCCCTATTAAAATAAATGTTTTTAAAATTTGCACTGTAAGAATACATTGAGAAGCAGGGTTCAAAACCAGAGAAAAGAGGGCACAGAACATTCCTAAGTGTAAAACTTAGCCACACATCTTCATGGTGAAGCTCCCTTTTTACATTTTTTTTTCTTTTTGAGACAGTGTCTCTGTTGCTGGGTCTAGAGTACAGTAGCATCATCATAGCTTGCTAAAACCCCAAAGTCCTGGTCTCAAGGGATCCTCTTGTCTCAGCTTCCTAAATAGCTGAGACTATGGGCATGCCACTATACTTGGTTAATTATTATTTTTTATTTTTTATTTTTTTTGAGACAGAGCCTCAAGCTATCCCCCCTGGGTAGAGTGCCATGGCATCACAGCTCATAGCAACCTCCAACTCCTGGGCTCAAGCGAGTCTCCTGCCTCCGCCTCCCAAGTAGCTGGGACCACAGGCGCCTGCCACAACGCCCGGCCAT
>CAUYQV010184275.1:0-18589 GCA_963574575.1 Galagoides demidoff
TTAACATCCTTATTGGATTGTAACTGCCTTGAGGACAGGGATTTTGTCAGCCTTATTCCCTACTATAAACCTAGAATACCATGTGGCATAGAGTAGGCCCTTAATATTTGTTGATTGAATTAATAAATTAAAATGAGGCTCAGCACCTGTGGCTCAATTGGCTAAGGTGCCAGCCACGTACACCTAAGGTGGCAGGTTCGAATCCCCAGCCCAGGCCGCCAAACAACAATGATGGCTGCAACCAAAACATGGCTGGGCGTTGTGGCGGGTACCTGTGGTCCCAGCTACTTGGGAGGCGGAGGCAGGAGACTCGCTTGAGCCCAGGAGTTGGAGGTTGCTATGAGCTGTGATGCCATGGCACTCTACTCAGGGGATAGCTTGAGGCTCCATCTCAAAAAAAAAAAAAAAAAGAAAAAGAAAACTGTCGAGACTTAGTGATGAATTGGACAAAGAAGATAAAGAAGAAAGAAAGAATCATAGATCTTTGTCTGATTTCAGTGTGGATGACTGGAAAGGTAATGGTCACTTATATGAAAGAAGATTGAGGGCAGGGAGTCAGATTTTGGGGGACACTGAATTTCATTCCAGAAATATAGAACTTGAGGGGCACGCCAATGGTACTGTACAACAGGCAGTTATCAGCTACAAGTTGGGAGAAATGTCTAAGATGAAAATATGTTCGAGTTACATCAATTAAAATAGATTCACTCTTCCAGACACAGTATGTCAGACAAGAAGAGTAATAGACTGAGGATGGTATCTGGATGAAAACCAAAATTAACAGCGTTCCAAGAGTAAAGATAACAAGCACTGGAAGAGGCACCCGCACATGTACAAAATACACACACACCCTGATCTGTGGTAGCAGTTCTGGGCAGAGACACCAGGAGAAATCTTCAATGTCAGAGTCATGCATATGCCACCATATGCACTTTCCAGTGATGCAAACCCAATAGCCAGGGAGTCCTGGAGCCAGTCCGTACCCCTTGCACAACAACCGGGCAAACTCCTTCTCAACTCCATGCCTGGGATCACACCTATGATCTATCCTACAAGGGTACATGTGAATCTTTCTAAATGTAGAATATAAATGTCTTAACACAACAACTCAGAAAATGACCTGAAGGCTATGCTAACCAATTGGATGAAAGTATTTCAAACTGTATATAGAAACAACACAGTGTACCCCATGAGAGTATTGACGTACACAGCTATGATCCATTAAAAAAGAAAGAAAGAAAGAAACTGGCAAATGCTATAAATACCAACTTTTCTTTTGGAGATCCAGTTTGTCAGCATAACACCACCCCAGAGTCCTCCTCAGACTGTGTCAATAGTAAGTTCAAGAGACCTTCATATTATATTGATTGAATATTTTTCTCTTTCTGTGTGCACTCCAGTTAAGGCACTTGTGTTGTCACTAGATGTTTGACCTTATAGAAGATGGAAAATTATGCCTCTAAATCCTACGAAAAAAGTAGGAATGTGGAGGACGAAGAGGCAAAGGAGCACGTGTGTGACAAATGAATGCGCTCTAAAAACAATTACAAGCTCCCTGAGAGTGGACCTAAGGCTTGCGAGAATGAAGCCATGTGGTCAGTAGTCTATGACGACTACCCTTCATCCTCAGGAAAATGCTAAGGGAGTCGTAATAACAAACAATAGTCAGTGTTTGATCACACAGAAAGGCCATCCTGTCTCAGCAGGGCTTCCTAGATCACCCCAGAGTCCAGGAACCCTCCTGGAGGAAACAGGAAGTTGTGTTTTCCATCTCCTGAAAAACAGGAGTATTCCTGGAGTCTCGGTTCAACAGTTAATCCGTAACAGACTCTATATTCCCTGACAGCCTTGTTTCTGACAATCTGGCCGGCCTTCAAGGATTCCCAAGTGGCCCGGAGGCAGATTCAAATTAAGTGGATTTTAGGAAGTTTGCTGAGCACATTTTTCAAATAAAATAATTTCCCTGTTATGACACTTTTCTGTTTGAAACTCAGAATGTTAATGACTACGGCGCTATGAATTAACTTGGCTCCGTGTCATTTCTGAGGTCAATTTACTACGGGACCACGGGCAAATACTTAAAGTTTCAATGTCTTGGTTATCTACTTTATAAAAGTAGGAAATTGCATGCTATTTCGAGAAGTTCAAGGATTTAAAGTTGCAGGGAGGGATGGGAGTTTGAACTAAAATAGTCACTGTTGCATCTGCCAAATAACATACAAATTGTCACATACAATTCAGTATCCAGAGTGAACATCCCAAATTCACAAGTCCCTCCTCTTTCTCTCATTCAGAGCCTCTACCATCCAAGGTCTTCATATCCTGAGGTCACGAGTTGACAGGTGCCCTGGCTTTCTGGAATCCATTCTGTTTTTGAGCAGCCCAGCCAATCTGTCTGTGAAAGTCCGCAGGGGGCAGTGAGCTTCTGTGCGACCTCATATTCTCTGTGAATGAAGGCTGCTATGAATGGAAAGGCTTCCCCACAGCCCAGAAGCTTTCTCAGCATGCCGTAAATCCCACAGACAGCTCTGTGGGGCTTTATCTTCTTGCGAGATTTATAAGTGTTCCTTCACCAATCTTCTGCTGGAGAAGGGGGTGGGAGGGGTGGCTATTGACTGGTGTTTCCAAACTTAAAAGCAAAGTCATCAGCTTACTCTATATACCACATTACGAATCTCTCTATCTTTTTCACTTTCCTGGGGGTCTTCCTAAGTGAGACCACTAAACTAAGTGTTTAGTTCTCACTATTATTGTTACCTATTATCAGAAATGACCAAGCATAAAAATCATCAAAGCCCCATTATCCAAATGCCAATAAAATCATTACTCCCCCGGATCTCAGAATTCAAGTAATGACACTGTCTAACTTGCTCCTTTTCCTTCAAAAACTAAATCTTCATCTATGTGGACTTACAAATTCAAATGTGAAGTGTAGCTTTATAGTTTGCACAAAGCTCAGGGACATGGGGCCGCTGGCAAGAACTCTTAACTCTCAGCACTGTGCTTGGCACAGACAGGATTCCTAGACCATGAGCTTGCTACACAATTAGCTACCAGTAAAGCAAGCAAGTATCTTTCAAGCATATTATCAGGCGATCAAACCCACAGCAACTTAGTTTATTTTGAGTACATCCCTCTGAAAGATACATCAAAGTAGACTGGCTTTTTCTCTTAATAAGATTTTCTCTCCATAAACTGTAAATTAATTTTTAAAAAATCATCCTTATGCCCTAAGTGAAATGGAAGGAAAGAGAGGGCTAGAATGGATTTATTGAGCACTTGTGGGTGAGATGCTCAATGTTTACAAGCCACTTATGTAAGAGTTATTCTTACTTTACTTGGGGAAACTGAGGTTCAGCGAAGTGAGGGCCTCACCCCCAAAGCTATCTAGTCAATTAGCGTTAAGTGCTGAAGCCAGGATATAAACCAGCCCTGTTTTTCTATTGTGGTTTGTTGTCTAAAAACACAAAGCTCAGTCTGGGTGCCGTGGCTCACGCCTGCAGTCCTAGCACTCTGGGAAGTCAAGGCAGGTGCATTGCTTGGGCTCAGCAGTTCAAGACCAGACTGAGCAAGAGTGAAACCTTGTCTCTACTAAAAATAGAAAAACTGAGGCAAGAGAATCACTTGAGGCCACCCCACCAAAAAAAGATTGACTGTTTTTACTATTGTTTTTGTTTGTTTGTTTTGAAATAGAGTCTTATTTTGTTGCCCTCGGTAGAGCGCTGTGGCATCATAGCTCACAGCAACCTCAAACTCTTGGGCTCAAGTGATCCTCTTGCCTCAGCCTCTCGAGTAGTTGGGAACTACAGGCATCTGTCACAATGCCCAGTTACTTTTAGAGATGGGGTCTTGCTCTTTCTCAGGCTGGTCTCAAACTTCTGAGCTCAGACAATCTATTCAGAGTACTAGGATTACAGGCATGCACCACTGTGGCCAGCCCCTATTTTCACTATTGTTAAATAACTTACTGTTCTTAAAATTTAATGTTTTTTCTTTTCATTGTAATAGAAATTTTTATGACAATGCATGTATTCATATTATGGACATTATTTTTTCAAAATGAAATATCAAAGTGAAAAGCAAAATTGTCATTTAACATGAGTATTCTTGTGTTCCTATCATCAGAGAAGTAGGAAATTTGAAGACTAATTCATATTGATAATGAGTTCTGAGTTCTTATGTCTTTAGAAACTAGATAGAAAGATACAGCCCATGTGAACACCAACACTAATTTTTAAAATTGTTTCTTTCTAGTAAGACTTGCATAACTTGACCTTAACGTGGTCTCAGAAAGTCTAGGACTAGCCTTGATGCTGACACAAGTATGAGAGATACATTGTGCGGCAGTGGGAAATGCTTATCGTTTCAGGTTACCTGCACGTTTTATCTCTGTTTGGTTTTATTTTTGAACTTTCACCAAAGGTAAAGAAGTAGGAAAAGGGCCAGCTATACAATGGCATGTGTATTTTTAAATCTTAAGCTGTTTTCTATTTGATTGACCTTTTTTTGTCTCAGAGTTTAAGTTGTTGTAGACTAAGTATGATGTCATTTAATCAAAATAGTAATAAACAGAGATATATATCTTTATGCTTTGGCTGCCTTTATTTCTTTTTACAAGTTCCAGAATTCTTATTCTTAAACCTTCTTTGAAATAACCTTACTAGAGCTGAGTTAGATTTAAATCTCTCTTAGTATGCTAGAATAAAAAACCCAGATAAAGATGTTGAATTGTGTAGTTATTAATCATCGGTGCTTTTTACTTTTATGCTTTCATTTTTATTTTTAAGTAAAGTAGTCTTTCCTGACTATTAAGTATGAGTAAAATGAAATTAATTTTTTAACAAAATTCATTTTATCTAATAGTGCTTGTAATCCCATTTACAGAGGAGGCAGGAAGATGGCTTAAACCCAGGAGTTAGAGGCCTGGGGAATATAGGGAGACTCCATCTCAAGAAACAAACCAAAAAGCCAAAAAAAACTTTATTTGAATTTTTTACCTAAAGATCTCTAGTCCTTTTTGTCTACTGTTTAAAAACACACTACTTATAGGTTGAACTTTCTCAACCTATAATATCAGTTCTGTCTTTCTGATTTGCATACTGCCCTTTTACTGAGCAAAATGTATTTTTCTTTTACAGGATTCTAATACAATCATTGAAAGATTCCCCACCATTGGTCAACTGTTGGGAAAATCTTGCTGGAATCCTTTTATTTTAGCATATGGTAAGAATCCAAAGTGTGTTCTCTTAAAATAGCCATTGTAATGTTTGCCTTGTTTAAGAAAATACAGAGGCTTAAATTATAAATCTTTCTCTTGTTTTTTCATTGAGTAACTTATAAAATGTATTCATTGTTCCATTAAAAAAATGGCATCCTTTATTTTTAAAGACGGTCTTGCTTTGCTACCTGGGCTACGGTGCAGTGGCATCATCATAGCTCACTGCATCCTCAAACTTCCAGGGTTCAAATGGTTCTTCTGCCTTAGCCTCCTGAGTAGTTGGCATTACAGGTGCCCATCACCACACCTGGGTAATTTTTATATTTGTTGTAGGCAGGATCTTGTTGTGTTGCTCAGGCTGATCTCAAACCCCTCAAGTGATCTTCTCACCTCGCCTTGGCCTTCTGAAATGCCGGGATTAAAGGTGTGAGCCAATGTGCTCACTGATTGATAACTTCGTTTTTAATTCTGTGTGAAATGGGTATACACATACTAATGAAACCAAGGTAGTTTCTTTGTTTCACAGTATCTAATTAACTCACACAGTTTCCTTTATTGTGAAGTCATTCATCAGGGTCTGAGTTTTGCTGTGGCTTTGCCTTTAGGCATGACATTTTTTTTTTTTTTTAATTTGTTGGGGAATCATTGAGGGTACAACGGAGCCAGGTTATACTGCTTGCGTTTGCTAGGTGAAATCCTTCTATTAATAGTGCCCCGCCCTTAAGAGCTGTGTCATACACCATGGCCCATATCTCCCTCCGTCCTTCCCTCTGTCTGCTCTCTCATTCCCCCCTCCCACCACCATGTACTAGCACCAGTTGTCCTTACATCAGAATTGAGTACATTGGATTCTTATTTCTCCATTCTTCTGATATTTTACTAAGAAGAATGTATTTCAGCTTGGTGCCTGTGGCTCAAGTGGCTAAGGCACCAGCCACATACACCTAAGGTGACAGGTTTGAATCCAGCCCAGGCCCACCAAACAACAATGACGGCTGCAACCAAAAATTAGCTGGGCATTGTGGCTGCTGCCTCTGGTCCCAGCTACTTGGGAGGCTGAGGCAGGAGACTTGCTTAAGCCCAGGAGTTAGAGGTTGCTGTGAGCTGTGATGCCATAGCACTCTACCCAGGGGGACAGCTTGAGGCTCTGTCTCAAAAAAAAAAAAAAAAAAAAAAAGAAGAAGCCATCAGCAAACATGTGCATGCACGCAGTGGCTGCAGTGTCCACCCTGTGCCTGTGGCCGCCTTTGAAGGAAAAAAAGTGCCTTATTGACTGTAGCCATTACAGTATCCAATGCACATCCTTTTGACATGTGCCTGTCCTTGAAAAACAATATTTTCTATTTTTATTTTTAATCAGTTTTAGTTCTCACTGCTGGCCAACTCTCACATCCCAAGTAAATCCCCGGGCCATTGGGTTTTTTCCATTATGTTCATTACTCTTGTAATGAACAGATCTCTCTCTCCTCTCAGTTAAGTTTCTCATTGTGGACTTTCTTCTTCTTTTTTTTTTATTTTTATTTATTTATTTGTTTTTTGCTTTACAATGAATGTGATGCCATATTGAGTCAATGTTATTCTCTCAAAGTGTACTCTATAAGAAGTGTGGGTGTTTATTTGGTCAGGACGCTAGAAAGTGCTAAAGTAGCATGGTCAGTATAAACAAAAAGGTTTTTAGTAAGTATGGCAAAAAAATGTCTTATTGGTTATGATGGTGACATGATATAGTCAGCTGCCTTTGAAGAGATTTTATCTGTTCAGTGTTAAGTGATTTAAAAAAATAACAACCTTTCTGACTAGTTTAAAGATGGATTTGAAAATGGTTTGGGGTGCAAATAGGTTGTGCTATTTGGACAATAAAAACTCACCTTGACCTGAAAAAAAAAGAACATATTCTTCTTAGCAAAGTATCTCAAGCATGGAAGAAAAAGTATCCACTGTACTCAGCCCTACTATGAATATGGGGCAAGAGGAGAGGGAGAAGGGGGAGGATGGGTGGAGAGAGGGCAATCGGTTGAACCACATCTACAGTGCCTCTTACAAGGGTACATGGGAAATTTACTTAATGTAGAATATAAATATCTTAACACAAGAACTAAGAAAATGCCATGAAGGCTATGTTAACCAGTTTGATGAAAATATTTCAAACTGTATATAAAACCAGCACATTGTATCCCATGACTGCATTGATATACACAGCTATGATTTAATAAAAAAAATACCTGTTTCTACAAATTAAAAACAAGTGCAGGCTCGGCGCCTGTGGCTCGGTCGGCTAGGGCGCCAGCCACATACACCTAGGGTGGCAGGTTCGAGTCCCCAGCTCGGGCCCGCCAAACAACAATGATGGCTGCAACCAGGAAATGGCTGGGCGTTATGGCGGGCAACTGTGGTCCCGGCTGCTTGGGAGGTGGAGGCAGGAGACTCGCTTGAGCCCAGGAGTTGGAGGTTGCTGTGGGCTGTGATGTCATGGCACTCTGCCCAGGGGGATAGCTTGAGGCTCCGTCTCGGAAAAGAAAAAAACCAAACAAGTGCAAGCACCTGTAGTCCTACACATTTGGAAGGTTGAGGCAGGAGGATTGCTTGAGCCCAGGAGTTTAAGGCTGTAGCAAGTTATGATTGCACCACTGCACTCCACTTTGGGCAACAGAGCTAGACTCCGTCTCAAAAAAAAAAAAAAAAAGTTATGTGAATGTCTTTTCTCCTTTTTTTTTTGAGACAGAGCCTCAAGTTGTCGCCCTGTGTAGAGTGCCATGGCAATACAGCTCACAGCAACCTCCAACTGCTGAGATTAAGCAATTCTCTTGCCTTAGCCTTCTGAGTAGCTGGGACTACAGGTGCCTGCCACAACATCCGGCTATTTTTGTTGTTGTTGTTGCAGTTGTCATTGTTGTTTAGTTGGCCCGGGCCAGGTTTGAACCTGCTAGCCTTGGTGTATGTGGCTGGTGCCATAACCACTGTGTTATGGGGGCTCACTCTTCTATTTCATTTCTAACAAACTGATTTCTACTGAGAGATCAGTAGTCTAGGGATGTTGGGCTAGAAGGCAGGTGGAATGAGCATGGATCATAAAAGTAACATTAGGAAACTTTTGAAGGTGATGGATATATGTGTATTCATTATATAGATGATATAGTGATGGTTTCACAGCTATATAAATATTACAAAACTTATCAAATAGTACATTTTAAATATGTGCAGTTTATTGTATGTCAATTGTACTTCAATATAGATTTTTCTTTCTATCTTTTTTTCTTTTTTGGCCGGGGCTAGGTTTGAACCCACCACCTCCAGTATATGGGGCCAGTGCCCTACTCCTTTGAGCTACAGGTGCTACCCCCTCAATATAGATTTTTTAAAATAAAAACTCTCCTGGTATCTGATTTCCATTCTGCTGTCCTCCTGGGGAAGAGTGCTGTGGCATCACAGCTCACAGCAACCTCCAACTCCTGGGCTCAAGCGAGTGTCCTGCCTCAGCCTCCCAAGTAGCTGGGACCACAGATGCCCGCCACAATGCCCAGCTATTTTTTTGGTTGCAGCGGTCATTGTTGTTTTGGTGGGTCTGGGCTGGATTCGAACCCACCACCTTAGGTGTATGTGGCTGGCGCCTTAGCCACTTGAGCCATAGGTGCCAAGCCTGGTGTTAGTATTCTTATACTCATATCACATTCCCAAAGGTTTTTCGTACTAACCATACTAGCTACCTATCTGAGACAAAAATCTCACTCCATCACCCAAGGTAGAGTGCAGTGGTGTCATCATAACTTATTATGACTTCAAACTCCTGGGCTCCAGTGATCCTCCTCCCTAAGTATTCCGAGTAGCTGGAAATAAAAGTACCTCCCACCAACCCCAACTAATTTTTTTTCTATTTTTAGTAGAGATGGAGTCTTGTTCTTGCTCAGGCAGGTCTTAAGAACTTAAGATGACTAAGTTAATTAAGTAAAACTACAGATGGTTGTACATTACACCAATATTATCATTTAAGGCTGGTCTTAAACTCCTGACTTCAAGTAATCCTCCCTCTTTGGCCTCCTAAAGTGCTAAGATTATAGGCGTGAGCCACCCTGCCTGGCCAATTTATTTACATTTGTCAGGAATCACTTTATCCTATCCTTTAATGTGTAAGTTTCTTCTATTCTTCATCTTTTAACAATTCAGTCTTGCAATGAACACTTGTATTATTCAGCAATAAAATTCATAGCTAACATGGATATGGCAAAGTGTACTAGGGCTTTGTCTTTGTTACTAAGTTAATTAAGTAAAATTACAGATGGTTGCATATTATACCAATATATCATTTAAGATGTCTGAATCCTAAACCAGCTGATGGGAAAGAGCCAATGTAGTCTTTATTCTGGAGAGATTAAGATTTTCTATGGACCTTAAAAACAGCTACAGAGGCTCGGCGCCTGTGGCTCAGTCGGCTAAAGTGCCAGCCACGTACACCTAAGGTGGTGGGTTCGAATCCCCAGCCCGGCCCGCCAAACAACAATGATAGCTGCAACCAAAAAATGGCCGGGCGTTGTGGCGGGCGCCTGTGGTCCCAGCTACTTGGGAGGCGGAAGCAGGAGACTCGCTTGAGCCCAGGAGTTGGAGGTTGCTATGAGCTATGATGCCATGGCACTCTACCCAGGGGGATAGCTTGAGGCTCTGACTCAAAAAAAAAAAACAAAAACAAACAAACAAAAAAAAACAGCTACAGAGTAGATAGCATAAAGCAAAGAGAGAAAAAAATTAATAATTACTTTTCCTTACTACTTCCATCATCAATCCTCAAATATAAAGCTATACTTGAAGATGTCACAGTACCAAAATGTAGGATAAAAATGATATGTTTATATCTTGTTTTGAAATGTTGATGTTTGGCTAAGTTGCAGAGTACTAAATGCATATATATCCCCAAATATAATGCTAATAGGAGTCACTGGTAGTTATGCTTAAACACGTCCAGGTTCCCAATAAACAAATCTCTACCCAAAATTCTCAGGTATTAAAGGGTTTATTCAGCATCTTTAAGATGAACAAAACTACCACTATTTCCAGGAAAAGTATAAAAATAAAACTAACAAGAAAAAAATAACAGGATTTTTAATGGAAAAAATTACATTATAACAAGGACACTATACAATATATATACACATTTTTTTAACCTCTTTTTAAACCTGGTACAAATGAAACATCTTTCTCATACCCACATGATTGTGTATATATTTTTGACAGAATGTAAAGAAGATGAAAACATGCTGGTGGGCCTCAAATTACAAACTCCTAATGCAGGACCAGATTCCAAGTCTGTTTTTAATCACTTTTGTGACATTTAGGAAACATTTACCTTGCATAAAGTATAAAAACTTTTTAAGTATACTAAGTGGATACACAGAAAATTGCTATTGAGGAAAAGGCTCACTGTGGCTGTGTTTATAATTCACTATAGAATATATTAAGTTCAGTTGCAGGTTTGGAACATGAAAACTACAATAAAGAGATAGGCTGAACTGTGACTGAACTTCTAACTGCTTGTTGTGAATGTCTGACTCACGCCTACAGATATTACACTTTCTAATACATGACACAAAAGAACATATGTCAAACTCTGCTGTAGAGCTGTTAGGAGAATGCCAAATACAGATACTGAAAATTATGCACTTGCATATATTCTATGCATTTAAAAATAATTAAACATTTAAATATGTAAACATGGTTTTCAAAAAGTGATGCTAAGCACCTTTAAACACAATACTGATACACTGTGACTAAACATGCATTTAGAGGACAATGAATTTTTATAAACTCATTTAAAAAGCATTTTTACAGAGCTACTCATTGAAATACTTACATGAAAATACTGATAGTTCCAGTTTCTACCTAAAACCAAAAGAGTATACAATTAGGGATTTAAGTCCTTCTTCATGTTCTTGGTTTTTGTGAGGGACTTCTGTTTTGTTTTTTATTTGTTTTGGGGAGGATGCACTTTAACTTTCTGTCCTCATAATCAAAAAGCAGTATCAGAAGAGACATACACACAGAATGAAGTGAGAGAAGTATTTTTTTTTTTGTGACAGAGTCTTACTACGTCACCCTTGGTAGAGTGCCATGGCATCATAGATCAGGGCAACTTCTAACTCTTGGGCCCAAGCAATTCTCTTGCCTCAGCCTCCCAGGTAGCTGGGATTACAGGTGCCCACCATAATGCCCAGCTAGTTTTAGAGATGGGGGTCTCACTCTGGCTCAGGCTGGTCTAGAACCTGTGAGCTCAGGCAATCCACCTGCCTCAGCCTCCCAAAGTGCGAGGATTATAGTCATGAGCCACTGTGCCTGGCCTGAGAGAAGTTTTTAACTATGCTAATGTTGGAATCCTCAGATATCTCTCATCCTCATAGGCAACGTACCTGATTTTATACATTAACAAGTATTTCTCCTTAGCAACTCAACATCAAAAAAGAAAGCCTCCAAAAGAATATAATTCAATTGGTAAAATATTTGATAATAAACCATTACTAACATTTGAAGGTGAAGATTATTTAATATCTTGAAAAAAGTTTCAATAAAAGTAGAAATAACAAATGAAAATAATATCACCTATAATGCAACACTAAATTATAAATTATTTTGAACTTATTCCTTTTAAGTACACACAAACTAAGAGAATCTTGATTTGAGGCAACTTAAGTGCAACCTGCCTCTATAAAAGCTGACATCAAATACTTTCAATTCTAGGGAAAAAGAAAAGCAATTCTTATTAAAAAAAAAAAATATATATATATATGTAAACATTAACTTTTCATTAAATAAGGTATAAATAATAAACTTTTTATTAAATATAAATCTAAAGATCAAGGAATTTTAGAATTCCACCTACTTCTTTTTTATTTGTTAGAGATGGAGTCTTACTTTGTAGCTCTCGGTAGAGTGCTGTGGTGTCCAAGCTCACAGCAACCTCCAGTTCTTGGGCTTAGGTGATTATCTTGCCCCTGAGTAGCTGGGACTACAGGCGCCTGCCACAACACCCAGCTATTTTTTGTTGCAGTTTGGCTGGGGCCAGGTTTGAACCCCCCATCCTCAGTATATGGGCCTGGCGCCCGACTCACTGAGCCAGAGGTGCTGCCCAGAATTACACCTACTTATATTTTAACAGTGTTTTATATTTAGATACATGTCATGTACCTAAAACAAAGTGAATTAGGAATGGGAAACTGAACTTAGAAAGGCCAAAAGTGACTTACATTCATGTAATGAATTAATTTATCAATGACTTCCCTTAAGGTTAAATTTCACATTATAGTGTGTATGCTCTGAATATTAAATATTAATATCCACTTGAAATTTTTTTAAACAAAATTTAAAATTATCCACAAATGATCTCTGGAAAAATAAAACCCTATGGGATGGTTTCTTGACAGCTATAGTTGACATTTCTAGTTTACCAATCTTCAAGAAAACAGATTCTAATATATAGTAATGACTATACTACTTAGTCATTATTTGATAATTGAAGTAAATATACTTATTTAACAAGGAAATATAGCAGATCAGATATTTTAAAGTTTTAAATATGAACTAAATTTTAAACTACTTTAAATACTTACCTTGAAATACTATAAATCCTATTACCATCAATTCAGTAAGAACTCTGGCATAGAAAAATGTAAATACAACTAAAATTCTTTTTTAACTGGAACTGAATCTTCAATACAAAAAAAGGGGGGAAAATCTGCTGTCATCAGAAAGTTACCCAAACTAACTGTAAACACCAAGGGATTCTATTATTCTTTTCAAATGCTCTCAATTTCTCCTTAAAGTGTTTTTACATCTAATACAGTATAAATACATGATGCATATATTGATTTCTGATGCTCATCTATTTTTTTTTGAGACAGATTCTCACTTTGTCACCCTCTGTAGAGTACCGTGCCATTATAGCTCACAGCAACCTCAAACTCTTGGGCTCAAGTGATCCTCTTGCCTCAGCCTCCCAAATAGCTGGGAGTACAGGCACCTTCAACGCCCAACTATTATTTATTTATTTTTTTAGAGACAGAGTCGGACTTTGTCACCCCAGTAGAGTGCCATGCCATTACAGTTCACAACCACCTCAGACTCCTGGGCTTAAGCAATTCTCTTGCCTCAGCCTCCTGAGAAGCTGGGATAACAGGTGCCCTCTCCCAATGTCCAGCTATTTTTAGAGGTGGGATCTTGCTTTAGCTCAGGATGATCTTGAACTCATAAGCCCAGGTGATCTGCCCACCTTGGCCTAGCAGAGTGCTGGGATTACAAGCGTGAGCCACTGTGCCTGTCCTGCCCAGCTAGTTTTTAGAGAGAGTGTCTTGCTCTTGCTCAGGCTGGCCTTGAACTCCAGGAAATCCACCTTCCTGGGCTTCCCACAGTGCTGGGATTAAAGTCTGAGTCACTGCACCCGGCATTATCTGAGTAATTCAAGTTAAAATTCTTAGTACTTACCATGCCACTTTAAATTTCTATGAAATTAGTATGCTATTAGTTTGTAGTTAAAAGTATAAAAACTGGAAGAGAAGAAGCTAAAATGCAATTGTATGGTTGCCACAGATGTGACTGTTGGGCTTTGTGTCATGATTAAAATCTATTGCTTCATCTTTCTAGATGAAATAGACTACAAATATTCTCTTACTTGTCTGCCAATTAAAAATTTCTTCACAACTTTAACTACAGAGAGAATAAGGTCTTTCAAAACTTAAAAAAAAATCATGACATACATACACACATACAAACATACATTTACACATTCTTTTTGTTGTTGTTGTTCTTTTTTGTCTCGAAAGAACCAAAATTGGATATTTCCAAGGATGAATAAGGTAACTATTTGTATTCAGACTATATTACTTGGATGAGTTCAGAAGAACTTATGAAATACTGGCCTTATTAGATAATCAAAAGCATAAAACTTATACAAAATAAGAAGAGTAAAATATCTCAAGGTAAAAATATGGAATTCACAATAAACATATCAGTTTTAAATTAAAGCTTCCCATCAAATCAGTCTTCAGTACAATTATCACAATGCTGCACTTTGACAATATTCACCTTCTTTTCTATAACATCAGAAGTCACCAAAGTTGTAAATTCTGAAAAGCTTCAATAACTTATGTAGCAGATAATTTTTTACAGTCCATTATTTCTTTTTTTTTCCATAGACAATGCTGGTTCTTTGGGTTCTTGCTTAACTTGGTTCACAGAAATGATACCTTCTGGATTTTCTTCAGTAAGAGCTGGGTGGTTGTCTATAATCTGTATTGGAATGGTCTGCACATCTCCCAACAGAATCTGATGAATAGTTCCTTCCAGATTTCCTGTATCCTCAACATCATCAACTTCTACTAATTGATCCATTGCAAGTAGATTTTGATCTGGTCCTGGAAGGTTACCCATGGTAGAGGCAGTACTACTGCTCTGGGTTAGGCATGTGTCTATTTCAAGGCTTTGACTTTGACCAAGCAGTAGAGAATTATTATTCATTACAGCACTTCCTACTGAATCCAAAAGCCCTGAAGGACTGGAGGTGGGGTGGTTATTTACTGATAGCAGAGCCAGTGATCCATCAGGTGAGGTGAACCTTGGTTGTAACTGCAAATCCTTTTTAACCAAAAACAGTTATGTCAAAATGTTTGAATTTACTATGCATGATGACATTCTCATAAGATAATTTTTGAATCAAAATGGGAAAAAATAAATAAATATAGTTATTGCATTTTGCCATGTAAAATGCACTCCTATATATAAAGCACACTCCAATTTTTGGCCCAGACTTTCAGGAAAACACTCCTTGAGATCAAGTGGCCAGCTCTCAAACTGCAGAGACACATCTGGGGAGGGCTAAGGCTACCATGGTACACATGCAGATCGCACTGCTCTCCTATAGCCACTCACTCTGTAAAGCTACCCTTTCCCCCTCTCCAAGGTCCCCTTTTCTCTCCACCACATCAGGAGTGGTGGCTGAGATGGTCAAGTGAACAGAGCCCAGTAGGACTGGAGCTTCTGAGGCTACTAAGCCTGGCGGGCAACCAGGTAGTTCCCTTGGGCCTGGGCAGGACTCCTGGTTCCCTCTGTGCAGCTGGGCCTCAGGCTTTCGCTATTACTGGGCTTGGCCACAACCAGCCTCAATAGCCCCACCACCACCCTCTCCCCTGATTGCGGCACTCAGTGGAAGCCACTCCAGCCAGCTCCCACTGAATCCTTCTGGATTGCAATCCCATGTACCTGACAGGCCCCAGGAGGCCCACTGGGCTCCCCTGCTCCCAAGCCATACTACCCACATATAATGTACATCCTTATTTTTCACAAAAATTTGGGCAAAAAAGTATACATTATACACGGCAAAATATGTACTAATAAATATTAAGTGAGGATGGAAACATGAACCACAGGAAAAGTAGTACAACTAAATTTATTATATTCATAGTCAACCTCAAATGTTTTCTTTTCTTTTTTTTTTTTTAGAGACAGAGTCTCACTTTGTTACCCTTGGTAGAGTGCCGTAGCATCACAGCTCACAGCAACCTCCAGCTCTTAGGCTTAGGGGATTCTCTTGCCTCAGTCTTTCAAGTAGCTGGGACTACAGGTGCCTGCCACAACACCCAGCTATTGTTTTGTTGCAGTTTGGCCAGGGCTGGGTTTGAACCCGCCATCCTCAGTATATGAGGCCAGCGCTCTACTCACTGAGCCACAGACACCACCCCAACCTCAAATGTTTTCAAAACATACTGTTTGAATTATCTTAATCAACATACAAAGAAGTCAAAAAATTAAGAATGAAAACATATCTGGTGATTATTATAAATCTTTAACAATTCTGTAAAATCTCTAGGAAAAGAAGAGAATGGCCTCAGATTTGGCTGTTTTACCAAATACTTACTTGTAGTTGTGTAAATACTCTTGGCTGAAATGAGGAAAGTGAAGAGTGCAAGTGGGTTGACTCAGGAGACAAAGAACCTCCTGTCTGATTTGTTTCCACTTTGGTGGTAACAGACTCTCCTGGTGAATTTCCTAAAGTATATAAAAAGTAAACTATTAAAACAAAATAATTTTATGTATTCTAAGGTACTACACTTTATTAAAAGTCTTTCTAGGGCGGCACCTGTGGCTCAAAGGAATAGGGCGCCGGCCCCATATACCAGAGGTGGCAGGTTCAAACCTGGGCCTGGCCAAAAACTGCAAAAAAAAAGTCTTTCTAATCCAGTTGGAATAGGAAACAAGGTCAAAGTTTTACAAGACTTTCACTTTAAGAAGTCATCTAAATCCAGTCTTTTTAGAACCTGGCAAATGAGGAAACTCTCCAAGGGAACTTTAAAAGATATATAGATTTCTAGGCTCAATCTCCACTAATTTTAATGCACTAGACCTATAGTGGACAGTTATCCCTCCGTAACTGTAGAAGATTGGTTCCAGGACCTCCCTCAGATACCAAAATCTGCAGATACTCCCATCTCTGATATAAAATGGCATTGTATTTGCATATAACCTAAGAATATGCTCCTATATACTTTAAATCCTCTCTAGATTGCTTACAAAAAAAGCATCCCATATATTTTATTTTTAAAAATTTTATTTTACGTATATGTATTTTTAGAGACAGGGTCTTGCTCTGTTACCCAGGCTGGAGTGCAATGGTACAATCACAACTCACAGCAGCCTCAAACTCCTGGGTTCAAGCAATTTTACTTCAGCCTCCTCCTGAGTAGCCTAGACAGTAGGCACGCACCACCACACCCAGCTAATTACTTTTCTTTGTTGTAGAGATGGAGTCTTACTGGGTTGCCCAGGTTGGTCACAAACTCCTGGCCTCCAACAGATCTTCCTGCCACAGTCTCCCGAAGTGCAGAGATTATAAGCATAAACCACCATGCCTGGTCCCTCCCTTATACATTAAATCCTCTCTAGATTACTTATAATACCTAATACAATGTAAATGCTATGTCAGTAATTGTTATACTGTATCATTTAGAGAATGACAAGAAAAAAATCTGTACATGCTCAGTGCAATCTGCTGTTGGTTGAATGCACGGATATGAAATCCATAGATATATAGTCCATTCTTTATGCTATGATGCTGGATTATACCTAAACTTCTCTAGATATGTAAAAGCTACTGAGCTTCTCAATTACAAAGACCAAACAATCTTCTGTAGCCCCAGTATCTACAATAATGTCTGGCAAAGTTGGTCCTCAATATTAAATTTCTTTTGGTAACTCATTTTGAGAGAAATTAATAAAACTTCTCTTAAATTCCTCAATTTTTAATAATTGTCCTCAGAGAGTTTAAATCATTCTCATGTAATTTTTATGTTAACTCAAACATCCATCTCTTCCCATCAATTAAAAACTAATTATTGGTTGGATGGCTGTAATCTGCACTTTGGGAGGCTGAGGCATGAGGACTGCTGGAGGTCAGGAATTTGAGACCAGCCTGGTCAACATAGAAGGATCCTGTCTCTACAAAAAACAAAAAAATTAGCTGGGTGGGTGGTATGCGTAGCCCCAGCTACTAAGGAAGCTAAGACAGGAGGATTGCTTGAGTTCAGGGCTACAGTAAGCTATGATCATGCCACTATATTCTATCTTGAGTGACAAAGCAAGACTCCTTCTCAAACAAACAGAAGCTTTAGTTATCAATAAATATTGTTTTCAGCTCGGCGCCTGTGGCTCAAGTGGCTAAGGCACCAGCCACATACACCTGAGCTGGCGGGTTCGAATCCAGCCTGGGCCTGCCAAACAACAATGACGATGCAACCAAAAAATAGCCAGGCGTTCTGGCGGGCGCCTGTGGTCCCAGCTACTTGGGAGGTGGAGACAGGAGAATCGCTTGAACCCAGGAGTTGGAGATTGCTGTGAGCTGTGATGCCACAGCACTCTACCCAGGGGAACAGCTTGAGGCTCTGTCTCAATAAATAAATAAATAAATAAATATCGTTTTCATAATATAGATCAGTAGTTTAAAAAATGCCCATGGATTAGAGAACCTGCAGCCTTAAGGCCACATGTGACCTTCTAGGTCTTTTAAGTGTGGCCTTTTGACTGAATACAAATTTATAGAAAAATCCTATATGTGTTTTTAAACTAAAAAATATAAAAGATGAACAAAGGTCTATAAATAGAAATAAAAAGATTTTATTAAAATAGAAGGTCACAGGTTCCCCGCCCCTGGATGGATTTAAGTACTGGCTTTTCTATGTGGCCTTCTATGTGCTATATAACTCCATTTCTTTTTTTTTTTTTTTGAGACGGAGCCTCAAGCTATCCCCCTGGGTAGAGTGCCATGGCATCACAGCTCATAGCAACCTCCAACTCCTGGGCTCAAGTGAGTCTCCTGCCTCCACCTCCCAAGTAGCTGGGACCACA